>JAVFBY010254761.1:0-10593 GCA_034781015.1 Tonicella lineata | reverse complement strand
AAACTTTGTTTTTCGGTTTCTTCAAAATTGACAAAACTGACATCTCTGCTTTTTCCCGTGTGCCCTTCAATTATATTTGACAGTAAAGATTAAAATTGAGAGACCCCGTAGTGACCGTTTAGACCACAGATGGGAAATCCTCCTTAAATAAACTATTAAAATAAATCAAATTATATTAAAATGATTGCACTGGCATATGGTCACGACATCATCATGTAGGACGAACATTTCCATACAGCTGTAATTAGCCAGAACACAGCCACATACTTTACGCCAATTTATCGAATATCACTACATAAAGCGATACATTTTATGACCAAGTTAAATTCCGGCGAAGGTTTTCATAATGTGTGGCAATGTTCAGTGCAATGCCCTAATTATCAAAATTGAAAATATAAAGATAAGAAGTATTTTAACACGATAATCGTTTTCTAAATTGTATTCTATTAATGTAAACGAGCAACACTTACATGTTGTTTTATTTGGTTTACTTAAAATACTTTATTTAGTTATGGAATGTAAAAGTCGTTGAGTGTAAATGTTTTGATAAGAGAAGCTGGCCGCTACACACATATCAGTGTTACATTATGCAATACCCACTGACCAGTGTTTTATCATGCAATACACATGGATCAGAGTGTGACAATACGACATACGCATTATCAATTTTTCTACATCCAATACACGCTGACCAGTGTTTCAATACATACGGTCTTACAGCCTTACATCATGCAATACACTCAGAACAGTGTAACATCATACGGCATACACGGATCAGTGTTACTCTATGCAATAAGTCCGCATAAGCGTTTTGCCATGCGATACACATGGATCAGTGTATCACCATGCAAACACACATACATCCGTGTAACATCAATCAATACACAAATAGCATTGCTACAACATGCAATACACATGTGTCAGTGTTATGCCATGTAATACACACGGATCAGTGTTACGCCATGCAATACACACGGTTCAATGTTTTATCATGCAACAGACACGGATCAGTGTGACACCATGTACGGCATGAAATACACACGGTCCAGTGTTTGCAGTGTTACCTCACAATACACGTGGGTCAGTGTTACACCATGTCGCCTGATACCACGGATCAGTGTTGCACCACGTGAAAGAGTAGGACTTGTCTGTGTTTCACCACGCAATACACACGGCTCACTGTAACACCATTAAATACACAAGGATCAGTCTTACACCATGCGATACACATGAATATGTGTTTTAGCACACGATACACACGGGCCAGTGTTAAACCATGTTATACACACATATCAGTGTCTTACCATGTTCTACACACGCCGATCTGTGTGGATAAGTGTAACACATGCGATACTTACGGTTCAGTGTTACACCACACAGCACACACGCTTCAGTGTTAGACCATGTCACATGATCTACACAGTTACGCCATGTTTAGTTACGCTATGTAAAAGAAATTGGTCAGTGTTTCACCACGCGATGCACACGGATTACTGTAACACCATACGATACACACGGATCAGTCTTACACTTTATAATACACATGGATACGTGCTTAAGCATGCGATACACACGGGTCAGTGTTGTACCATGTCATACACACATATCAGTGTTTTACCATTTTATACACACAGATCAGTGTTACAATATGCGATACTCATGGATTAATATTGCATAATGTGAAAACTATGAGATAAGCACGGATCAGTGTTGAACCATTTGATACACATCGATTATTGTTACACGGTGTGATACTGAGCTATAGTTAATAAATAGAGGCGACAACTCTACTGTGCCTTTTGCTTTGTAACATAAGAGTAGTCACTGGCCTTTGTTTCAGCCTTTTTCTGATCAAGTGGGTTGATCGGTCGATCTTTGTGGAGACTGAGCTGTTGAGAAACAACAACTACAGATCAAAGAATTAACAGAACGTTTTAAATTACGACCCACTTATTCAAGAAACAACAACGACAGTAGTAGTGTTTTACGGTGTTACAATTGTAACCAGTACGGACATATGGCGCGAGATTGTTCATTTCCGAATAGAAGGAGACAACATAATGACAAAAAGGTTCTAATATATAGTTTAAACCAGTGAACCACAGGCAGATAAGGCGCAGATGTTTCCATGGTTCAATCTCAACATTCACAAGTCAGTCAGTCTAAAAATCTACGAGAAAGACAGGTTATTGACAGAACAGTTGATAAATGTCCTTCAGTGGAAGTAATTATGGGCGGAGTTTTGATATCGTGTCTCTTAGACACTGGATCCATGGTTACCATGGTAACCGAGTGATTTTTCATAAATAATTTTGACTGTGATAAGCTTATGGAATCGTCAAATTGGCTTACTCTACATGCTGCAAATGGTTTAGAAGTACCGAATATTGGATATATTGAGGTGGGCATGGAAATTGATGGGAACCAAATTCCTAAGCGAGGTGTTCTTGTGGTGAAAGATGGATCTTCTTCCGTAGCCCATCCTGGGATACTTGGGATGAATGCTATCAATAAATGAATGAAATGTCATTTTAGTGATGAATTGTGTGCTTATAATTTTTTTACCTACCATCTCGTTTAGCGGTTAGTGGAGTTTTAATGCAGCACAGCCTGGATGACCAACTTTTTAAAATTGTACTCTTGTAATTTGACATTATCGTCTTCTCCAAGACAGTTGGAGAACACCTGGATCATCTAGAGTTTGTCTTCAACCAGATGCAGAAACATGGATTGAAGTTAAAAGGCAGCAAATGCAACTTTTTCCGGAAGAAGGTGAGATTCCTGGGAAATATTTTCTCTCGGAAGGGTATTTCGACTGATCCTGAAAAGATCAAGTGTATCAGAGACCGGCCGAAACCGAAAAGCACAAAACAGTTTCGTTGATTTATAGGGCTCTGTGACTACTACAGACGGTTTACCAAGGGGATTTGCAAACATAGCGGCACGCCTGGAAGCCCTGAATGCATCATCACTACCGACTGCAATTTTCAATTGGTTGCCAGAACATGAATCAGCTTTTCAGCAAGTCAATGACATCCTGATTTCAGCTCCTATTTTGGGTTTCGCAGATTTTTCCAAGGGATTTATCTTGGAAACAGACGCCAGTTTGAAGGGATTAGGAGCCATACTACACCAGGAACAAAGGGGATCTAGAAGAGTTATCGCATATGCAAGCAGAAGCTTACGTCCTTCGGAGAGGAGCTCTCGAAACTACATCTCTCTTCGTGTTGAATTGCTTGCCTTGAAATGGAGAGTATCCGAGAAGTTCAAGGATTACCTCCTGGGACAACATGTGACAGTCGTTACTGATAGCAATCCTCTCAGCTATTTACAAACTGCATAATTAGGTGCGGTTGAGCAGCGGTGGGCGTCCTACTTGGCAATCTTTGACACAGATAGTAAATACAAGCCAGGAAGACTTAACAAGACAACCGACTGTTTGTCTCGATACCCTCCCCAAGACACAGCATCAGATAAGGAAGAGGAGTTTAATTAAACTATTTACGATTCAGGCGCATGCTACGGATTTATCTGTGGGTCGGGGTCAGGTGATGTTTAGTCAACCCACAGAAACGGCACTCGTCGAAACAACAGTTAAAAGCGTTACAGCGTTTCGTAGTGTCTGTAACAACGAAGTTCTTCTGCACCAGAAGGCATATCCCGATTTTAAATGTGTCACCGATGGAATGAAATCCAATGAAAAAAAAAAGACAGTCGAACAGTACCAGGTGGCTCAAAACTACTGCTACGTCAATGAAACCGACTAAGTATGACGTTGGACGATGTACTTAGGCGTAAGATCAACGATCCAGTTCATGGTGAGTTATACCAGATAGTCCTTCCCGGAAGTTTGAGACAACAAATACTGCACTCCATGACAAATGTGGTCATCAAAGGATCGAACGCACATTTCTCTAAGCCAGACGAGTTAACAGGCCGGGAATGTGGCAGGACATACAGAATTACTACGGCAAATGCGAGAGTTGCAACATGTGCAAGCTGCCGCAACCGAAACCCAAAGGTACTGTATTGGCAGCCAGACCACTTGAGGTTGTTGCAATATATTTTACATTTCTGGAGAAGAGTACAGATGGCAAGGATAATTTACTCATTATCACAGACGTCTTCACGAAGTACTCACATGCCATAACTGCTAGAGACCAAAGTGTCCCAACAGTTGCCAAATGTTTAGTGAAGAATTGGTTCACTAATTTTGTAGGACCTTTAACGCTTCATTCGGACCAAGGTCGTTGCTCTGCAGGATCTGTGATTCAGGAGCTCTGCATGCAGATTGTACGGGATGTCCAAAAGTAGAACAACGCCTAACCATCCTCAGGGCAAGCCGAGAGCTTCAATCAAACCCTTCATGATCCTTTGCGGACTCTGCCTTAATACCAAAACCGAAGATGGTCCGAACAATTACAGGAAGTGACTTATATTTACAATGTACCACCGAATTCTTCAACATGTTTCTGTCCTTACTTTTTGCTATTTGGCCGAGATCCTCGTCTACCTGTAGATTTTCTGTTAGGAAAACGAAGAGGAACAGAATACCGAAGTAGACATCAGCGATTGGCTATCAGAACATTAAAAAAGACTCCAATGTGCATGGGAAAAAGCAGGAGAGCGTTTTCGTAATCATGGGGACAAACAGAAATCTAAGACTAAATTAATAGGTGAGACACTTCGAGTTGGACAACGTGTGAGGATATGAGAACGGCGTGGTAGACACAAGATCCAGAATTATTGGAAACCGGAAGTTTATTTGATTGTCGATATTACTGATCCTGACAAATCCTTTGCCGTTGTTGAAAGAGCAGGTGGGTCAGGTGACCACAGAACCATCCACAAAACCGAATGTCGAATTTGTCCGCCTTGCCCACCATCAGAAATTCTCCCACTTTAGTAGCGCCCATAAAGAAAGCACCCACTCCGAGTGTGGTGGATGAAGATCAGGGTGATTCAGATTCTGATGAAGACATACTGGTAGCCATTTCTGATATTGGATCTCAAGAGATTCTGAATACTCTAGAAATTGCAAGGATTTCGGTAGATTTCCTAGAACCTGAACCAGTATTAAATCGTTCTTCCAGACAAACTAAAATAAATCACTCGAACATATACATCATCTACCTCAACCAATTGTGACGTCACATAACACCACTGTCGAGACACCTTCAGAAAACCAAGCTACAGAAAACAGTTACCAAGATGCAGTTATTCAGCTAACTTCACGTTTAATGCAAGAAGTTGGAAAACTCCTGCAGGCAAATGACTGGTCTGTATAACATTTTGTTAATTATCATCTCCTAGTCATTTTTACATAAGAGAACCAGTTAATTCAACTAAATGCTTATTGTATTGTTACCCTTTGACATTAAGAATTTTTTTATTGCTTTTCCTATTTTTATTGTGTTATTTTTTAAATCTTTTGTAAATCATTGGGACACTGATTTTTAGCAGTCGAGCATGTGAGATGTAGTTATTACATATGGGCGACAACTCTACTGTAACTGTTGCTTTGTAACCCAAGAGTAGTCACTGGCCCTTGTTTCAGCCTTTTCTGATCAGGTGGGTTGATCTGCCGATCGTTGTGGAGACAGAGCTGTTGAGAATCTGATCTATCCTAATTATTATAAGTTTATATGTTAACTGTTAGGGTCAGTTTATGTAATCATTACCTAGCTACGCCGAAGCTGCACAGATCTTGATGTTCTCGATGCAGGTATTTTACTGTTTTTCAATACTTTCGCTTTAGTGTACAGGGTTGTTGTTGTAAATAACACGAATGACGTTTGTAGTACATTGGTCAGAAGCTATAAATGATCCCAATTGGTTTAAATTAGTGATATTAGTGACATTGTAGCAGCTGCGGTACAAATAATATATGCTGTATTGCTCAATAAACATTTGTTTGTGCTAGATGTTTCCATTTACTATCATTTTGATAGTTTGTAAGTTGCCACATTTTGAATATGCGTAAGGTATATAATTTACCGGTATTATGTAACAATAGCTTTACTAAATCCTGTTATGCTAACGACACGAGAATATTGACATCGCTATGCGACAATGTAAATCGTATTGCTCGGTAATAATAACTGAGAAATTAATGATTTATATATAAACTAATAGTGTATAGCAGTAACTATTTATTCACCGCATTAATCTCACACAGTCATTACTTTTGTTTTATTACACAGATCTGCCACAGCCTTTCCTTTCTTCCCATTCCTGGTAGTCTTTTGTACTTCTGACCAGGCCTCATCAGCTTTCAATTCCTGTGAACCACTTAACCTATGTTATCCTTGTTATAGTTAATAACGGACTAAGTGCCGGTAGTTGCTTTCCATGTCTTGTTAATCACGAACAATAAATGATGTCTACCTCATATGGAACTTTGAAGTGTTTGATTTGCGATCGCATATGAGAGTATTATTCTACGGTTTAATAACCACTGGTAACAATACACACACTACGATACTTTTTAAATGTGTGGAAACGAAGTGGATTCAGAATGTCGACAAATTGTCAAGATTTGAATTTCAGTGGGGTAAGTACGGAAAACAGAAACACAGCCTATAGGCCTAAAGCCATCACAAGTAATAAAACACATATTGCATGGTAAGTTAAAACATTAATTCTCTCTATAATACATACCAAGTGGCATAAATAAATCTTCTGCCAGCCCTACCCACAGTCGTTTATCTCCACCGCGAAACTCACATATCACTTGGCCATCAACATGATACAAGGATACTCCAACGGCTGATCCTCCGCTGTCGCTAGACATAAAATACATCTTGGTTCCTCTCAATGACAGGATTTTAACCCAGATTGAAACTGATGTGCCCAGCTCACACTTGGAAAAGTCCCAAAAGCAGGCATCGTGAATTGCAGGCAACGAAACGGGTCCCCTCTGCTCTGTGTTCTTAGGATTTACAAGCACGGCCTTTCCAAGTACGCCTTCAAATATAACAATGCCTTCTTAAAGAGGAAGAAAACTTTTTAAAAAATTAATTAATTGCGAGTAGATGGGTTGCAAAATAAAAAAGGCTCGTACCTTTCTCGAGATTGAGAAGAATGCCAGCACTAATGTATTGAGAATCCATCTTTGTTGTTGTCGTAGTGTTGTTATCCCAAATAAATGTGCTGAAGGGCGAGTCGTCTAAATTTTACTACGAACGGATTTAAATTTACAACATACAAAACACAGGACCAATTCAATTTGAAGTCAGTAATTTCAACCCTTTAATGCCTTTTGTACTCAAATGAGAACATTTAAAAAAAAAAAATTCTGACCAAAAATCTTGGTTGAGCATTAGTTTAAAAATTTATATTTACCGTATACACCCAAAGGCATCATATGAGTACAATTAGATAACTCTGCATTGAACAGGGGTCACTGTAGTAAATTCAAGATGGCGGCGCCCAGTTTATTCAGTAGCAGATAAGTTTTTCTCAACATTTCTCATTACTATTCCGAAAACACCTTTGCTGACTGCATAACACAATATTCTAATAAAATATAACACTATAAAGAATCGATAGAAGCTATGTTTAGATAAAAAATGAGCTTTGAATTTGTTATAGGGATGGTTATGTGTGATGTACTCGTTTGAGTACACTAGGCTTTCAACAGTGCTCTAGGCTAAATATAAAATAGTCATAGTCATAGCAGGCCTTCTTTCTAAACGTTATTCGCGGACCTACCTCGAGATTTTATGAGGAGATCCAGCTCTAAGGTATCACTGCGCCATCTTTTCGCTGATTATCCCCTGTTTTTCGGGGTTTTCAGCAAAAAGACGACCATATATTCGCCAGAATTTAATTCACAATCAAATGAAACACTCCAAGATCTGTCAAATCATAAGCTTGATAAATCCAAATAAATAAGAAATTTAAAAAACATAGTTCCTGACGTCTTTTCGTTTAACAAACTGAAAGCTGGTTTCCGAAATATCGGAAAACCAGGCAAGATGGCGTGGTGATACCTTAGAGCTGGAATCTCTTCATGAAATCTCGAGGTAGGTTCGCGAAAAACGTTTAGAATGAGCAGGCCATGTTGCTGTCAGCAGTTGAATAAAATATTGGTGTTCTTACATGTACATAATTTTTTGTTGTCCAAGTGTCGAATGCCCATCGTACTCAAATGAGTACGAAATTTATCTAAAATTCTATAGTAAAAACTTTGCTAATCAATACATAAATATGCTTAAAAGGGTCCATTATAAACACACATGACAAAGAAATTGAGTAAAATTCAATACATTTATCACAGGCACTAAAATGTTAACACCGAGAGCACCAGGGCGTCAGGAAGCTCCCGCCCAACCACCCGCGGTAGTGTTAAGGACAATGAGGTGGTAATCTAGTTGATTTTATGTAGATTCACAGGCTAGGCTATATTTTCCAATATAACCATTCTAAATTAATAATCAAGAAACCTATGGGGAGGTGGTATGGATCTTAACAAAATAGTACCAAAAACTGCTTTATCGCTTATACGTTACAAATTTATTCTAAGCATTTAAAAAAATACTTTCCAATAAAACAGCTATTGAAATAATTATAAATAAGCCTACATGCAATTTATTTTGCATTTAGGCTATATTTTCTATAAATGCAGAGAAAGAAAACTTGGCGTGCCTCCACCGGGGATCGAACCCGGGGCATTTGGCTAACATGGCCAACACTCTAAAGATTGAGATACAGAGGACGTAGATAGAGGTCACCCAAATCTCACCCAAGTTAAGTCTGCATTTATTTCCCTACCTCAGGCACTGACACAGAGAAACCGAAGCATCGTCTTTTTACCTGCGGCGAAGTCTAGCAGGTCTATGAGAGCTTGGCGTCAATGGGGCCTCCTAGAGACAGCCTTTAGTCGCCGCAGGTCTCTGAAGAGCTTTTCTTCTTGTTTCAAGATTACTCAAATGTGTTTGTTGTTTGATTTATACCGAAATTATGTATATATTTATATATGTTGAATATACATACGGGCCCAAAATATGATAGTTTTGCTGTTAAAACAGAATCAAATGAGTTGTTGCTATTTTTCTAAGGAAGCCGTATAGGAACTTTTCGCTAATCCCATCCTCAACTTTGTGCGCTAGTTGGTAGATTTTAACTAACTAAAAGTAATAGATTTAAATATGCTTCCAGAATATTAAAATAAAGGGGCGGCAACTTCCGTATAAGACAACCTTGATAGACGTTCGTACCTTAGCGTAGAGAAAGATTGTGTGCTTGGTAGGCGATGTTCTTCGATCACCTTACACTGTCGCCAAACGTGACATATCAGGAGCTTTTTTAATCGAGTGACGATAATTACAGCTACAACAATGCCACGCCCTCTTTACTTTGAGTAAGATCTTAGCACGATATCTCTTGGCCCATACAAGATAAGTACACATTAAATGATTTTCATTTCTGCGGTATTATTTTAATTTATGAACTAGCTTTGACACCACTTAAAATCGTTGCTATCTGAATTTACTGAAAAAGCTAATTTTGAGAGCCTATGTGTCTTTAAAGAAAACCCTATCAAAATCATTCCTTATTTGAAAGATTCAGCTTTAAACAGATACACGGCATTATCACTTTCCAATTCAAACATTTCAGGCAAATCAGTTTAGTTTAAATTCCCGAAAGAATAAAATATGTTTTTACTGATAAAAAATATTCAGATATTAACAATTAATCACCAATGCCCTGTTAAACATAGAAGGCATGTTTCAAATTAAACATGTTTATGAGAAAAAAAAAGCTGATTACACAATTGTAATTTTACAAACAAGAAAAATATATTCACCAAAACATAGACAAGAACATAATCTGATTTTGTACAATTAGATGGCGGGAATAAAACCCAATTGAGCTTGATATGTCCCTATATCAAAGTACAGCTGAAATAAAGTGACACTTTTAGAGTCATTTATAATGATAATAATAATAATAATAATAATAATAATAGTAAAAGTTACACCAACAAAAATGAAAAAATAATAAAGCGCCCTGAAATTTTCTTGATATGTCCCTATATCAAAGTACGGTTGAAATTAAGTGACACTTTTAGAGTCATTTATAATAATAATAATAATAATAATAATAAAAATGATAAATGTTACGCCAACAAAAATGAAAAAATAACAAAGCGCCCCCCAAATTTTTTAATATTATAGTCGTTTTTCGATACAATTTTATTTTTTTCCAATTAACACATCACTCCATGTGACATACATATTATTTACAGGAATGGAATACGTTTTGTATACGAATGAATTCTGTTATAACTCACACTTATATTTACACACATAATATTAACAATTTGACATTATATTTACAGTCAAGCAAATTTGGTTTAATTAAATTTTGCGGATAACTGCATTTTTTTTGTTATTCGTTTATTTTGTATATACACATTTATGTATTATATGGAATCAAACGTATATAATGTACAGGGGTAGCGTTTAAAGTCACACTAACCTGTATTCGTGTTTAACGTGTAAACAATGTTAACACGCTCAAATTGAACCGCTTTACTTTAAGCGGTAAGTGGGGCTTAAAAATACCTTATACAACGTTTCCCGATAT
>JAVFBY010254650.1:0-10594 GCA_034781015.1 Tonicella lineata | reverse complement strand
ATTGACAATGATGAAGCATGTGACACTGGGGATGATGATGAAAATGAAATAACTAATCCATAAGTAAACGCTAAAGTAAAAAGACATGAACACGCAAAAGACGATTCAGCATAATAGATTAGTGAGTGCATAGACCAAAATGACTCATACACATAAATTGCTTTGCTTGACGTATATACTAGCTCTGTTGCAATATCAGTATGATTTTATCAAACAAAGACATTAAATATCATAAGGCTACAATTATATGGTCTTTTCATTGTCAGAGAAACTTGAGTTGTGCTAAATCGAAGCGATTTGGACAAACAGTACTACTGTTTGCCCTCTGTATTATTTGTTATATTAAAACACAGTTCTATGGCTTTTCCGTGATCATATTTCGATTCATCAACCTAAAATACATATATATTGACATATTGCAATGCACAATTGGAAAAAAATGAGATTTGAAAGGATAATACATCTTTGGGCCTTTGTGGCGGCCATCTTGGACGCCATCTTGGATTTTCTCAAAATCCTCATGGGCGTTAATTAATTCCTTGACCTTAATTTCATATTGTTTGACATATTAAAATTGAAAATTGGTGGAGAATTTAATATTTGACGGCATATTTCATCTTTTGGATGTCTGTGCCGGCCATTTTGGACGCCATCTTGGATTTATCAAAACCCTCAATGATGCCAGCTGGGCATCATGCAGATTCTCATTCTATGTTATCTCCCCTAACATAATCAATCATAACCTGCTTGGGGGGTATTTTATGCAAGGTTCACTTACAAATCATGGGTTGGCAACTAGTATGATCGTTCCGATTCCAGAGGATTAACTGTGTGAGACATAATACACAGTAATAAACATACATTGTGTGATTCTAACTGCACGGACCAATATTAAACATGTAAAAAGAAATTAGAAACAACTACTACAAAAAACACAAAAATTTTTTTTTTTAGAAACTGAATAGTTTTAATGGCATTTGTTTTTAAACACGTGTAAAATAAAACTCAGCCTATATCATGGACATCATGTGAGATCCCAATCCGGAATCTGTGTGTTTGTGTAATCTACATAAGAAGCAACACAAAGAAATGAGTATGCTTTTCACTGCATTATTTTGCTATTAATAAAGACTAAATTAATTTAAAATAAACGTTGACGTTCTTCTCGAAAAATAAAAAAAAGTGTATAAGTTGATAATAATGTTGGTTTTTTTGTTTAACCCTTTTGTTTGAATAATCTTCTGAATAAAGTAAAAATAATAAATGGGTTTATTTGTGAATTGATGACCCATACCTACAACTGTTTAAAAAATAATTGGGAGACTTAGAGGAATGCAAAAACATTGAGTAATTTGTACATACATAGCATGTAGAAATAAAAAAGAATGGTAAGCATATTTGTGATATCTGGGATAAGTTTTTATTTATTTATTATCTGACACAATCTGCTTTTTTTCGAAGAAAAATGAATACAATTTTTTTATGGAAACCTTTTTTAATATATTAAATATAATTTACCCAATATATCAGGTACATCATGTCACCATCAATCCGGAACTCGTGTGTTGGTGTCATTTAACTGTGAAACAGAACAACATAATTTAGTACAATTTAACTGAATATATTTGTTTAAAAACGAATATGATACAATGTTTTAAAAGGAGACTACAAAGGCAAAATTAATTGAAGTAAAATTTGGATCAGATTTATTTTTTCGCAAAAGTAACAAAAAATTTGGCGAAAAAAAGTTGATGAGCCCTTTTGCTGTTTAAACACTTACAAATATAGTCAAACTTATCCACCGGTTTGTTTTCGTTTATGAATGACATGCACATGTCTGTGCAACTGTTTAAGCAATACTAGGAAGGCTTTTAGAGGGATGAAAATACATTGTGTAATTTGTACCTATATAAACCAATTAGACATCTAGAAATAAAATGATAGACAAAGTGGTTATTTATTTTTATTTCTGACACATTGTGTCAATTTCAAAGCTATAATTGACTAGTTATTTATAATGTTAGAAATTTTAAAAAATTAAGTATTAAATATTTGTTTACCCAATATGACAGGGCGCCTTGTCAAAATCCAATCTAGAATCCATGTAATGGTTGAATTTATCTAAGAGACAAGATTAGTATCATTTAACTGCATTTTTTTTTACTTCAGACTTAATTATGATACAATTCTATCAAATATAACGACAAAGACAAAATTACTGAAACGAAAATGTGTTTGATGATTTAATTTACCGCCATAGTTTTTAAAACAATTCGGCCTTGTTTCAAAACGTTTATAAGATGAAAATGTTGATGAGTTATTTTGCTGGTTAAACCCTATAGTTAAAATAATCTTCTCAATAAAGTCAAAATAATGAACGCGTTGTTTTTGTTAATTGCTGACACATACCTTCAAACTGGTTGTAGGGCTGTTTAAAGATAACTAAAGACAAAATTGCTTTGATTAAACGATAGTTGTTACGTCGATCCATTGTTTAAGTGTATAGCCTTCTTTATTTTTCAAGAATGTACACTCCGTGTAGCTTCTTACAGACCCAGGAGTCTTTCTGGGAACATCCGTGTAACAAGACGTGTTCAAACACAAACTGATCTTAATATAAATGGTTCACATTATTCGATTGTATACTATTCTTCGGACAAGACGTTTTAGGTAAGAGCTCTAACGCCTGTTAGACTCTGTAATAAGACGCAAACTGGGATGTGTTCAATAGGCCGAGCACCCCCTGGCGGTCATTTTTATGCAATAAACTCCACAATTGAATTAAAACGCCCGCCTATGGAACAATACTCTGTATTGACCACATCTAAAACCCTGCTTATATGTCGCACTGCGCTGCGATAGAATTAACGGCAACTGATCGCAGCGGACTGATCGTAGAAACTGAGCGCCGACTAGTTGCCGCACGACGCCGACTAGTTGCCGATCGACGCAGCCAAGACGCAGGACCGCTTATGTCACATTCAAAGCTACGACTGACTAGTTGCCGTTGGTCGGCAACTGCCCCACAAAAACTGTTGACAACTAGTTCTCACACGACGTAACTGCGACATAAGCTAGGCTTAACACATACAATAATCTGTGCAACTTGTCGGTAGACCTTTTCACATGATACAGGACTGCAGGTGGGGGTGCATTATTTAGAGACATGTGGATCAATGCACAATGTGATTCATCGATTAATTTCACCACTGGGAGACTACCATTCAAAACATTTTCCCGAGTTGATTTTGATTGTCTGTTTATTTATTTATTGACTTGTTGTCTCAATAGCCGATTTCATGTACATTATGCCGTGTGACATATCCAATTCCCGCTGGATGCATGCTCATTTTTGCTTGTCTATATTTATAAAACGTATACACTAACCGCGGTGCGGATGTTAGACTCTATGAAACAAACCAATCGATAACAAAAGTAATAGTTTGTTACAAATGTATAGACTTAATGTACAGACGCGCTCTGCAGGATAGATGCATAGAGTTACCTTACAGGTTACATGTAGTTTATTACTATATTAACAAGGTTTGATATACACGCATATACTATATTGATCTCGTAGGTGGTAGCATTGGCTTTGGACACCATGACTACTATGGCCATCTATTATTCTTTTATTGGATTGTTTTAATCATCAGAGGATATCTTATATAAATATGGAGACAAAAACTGCCTTGAAGTAAGTTGACCTTGCAGTGTTATAACATAGCATGTGCAATGGCCAGTGAGATGACATTGTATAGTGATCAATTAAATCACTAGTGGCTTGATAAACTTGATGTATTGTGATCACTGATATACATTTGTGAGTTGATATTGTATTATGATATCTGATATTATTAGTGAGTTGATATTGTATTGTGATACCTGATATTATTAGTGAGTTGATATTGTATTGTGATATCTGTAAGTTATAGTGAGTTGATATTGTATTGTGATACCTGATATTTATAGTGAGTTAATATTGCAGTGTGATATCTGATAATAATAGTGAGTTGATGTTGTATTACGGTAGCTGATATTCATAGTGAGCTAATACGGTATTGTGATATCTGATATTTATAACGAGTTGATATTGTATTGTGATATCTGATATAAACAGTAAGTTGATATTGTATTGTGATACGTGATATTAATATTGAGTTGATATTGTATTGTGATACCTGGTTTTTAAAGTGCGTTAAAATTATATTGTGATATCTGATAATAATATTTAGTTGATATTGTATTGTGAAACTTTACCTTAATAGTGAGTTGATATTGTGATACCTGATATTAATAGCGAGTTAATACTGTATTGTGATATCTGATATTTTAGCGAGTTGATATTGCATTGTGATATCTGATATTAACAGTAAGTTGATATTGTATTGTGATATCGGCTATTAATATTGAGTTGGTATTGTATTGTGATACCTGATATTTAAAGTGAGTTAACATTGTATTGTGATATCTGGTATTAATAGTGAGTTGATATTGTATTGTGAAATCGGATATTAATAGTGAGTTGATATTGTATTGTGATACCTGCTATTAATAGCGAGTTAATATTGTATTGTGATATCTGATATGAATAGTGAGTTGATATTGTTTTCTGATATCTGATATTAATAGCGAGTTGATTTTGTATTGTGATATCTCAAATAAATATTTAGTTAATCTTATATTGTGATCAATGATATAAATAGTGAGATGATATTGTATTGTGCAATATGATTTCAATAGTGAGTTGATATGTTATTATGATCATTGATATTAAAAAGCGAGTTTATATTGTCTTGCGATATCGGATATAAATAGTGTGTTCATATTGTTAGGTGATATCTGGTGTCAATATTAAGTTGACGTTGTATTGTGATCTCTGATATTTATAATGAGTTGATATTGTATTGTGATATCTGATATTAATAGTGAGTTGATATTGTATTGTGATCAAAAATAGTAATATTGAGTTGATATTATATTGTGCAATCTGATATAAAAAGTGAGATGATATAGTATTGTGATATCTGATATAAATAGTGAGTTGATATTGCATTGAGGTATCTGATGTTAATAGTGAGTTGATATTGTATTGAGATATGTGATATTTATAGTCAATTGATATTGTAATGTGATCACTGATATTAATAGCACATTGATATTATATTGTGATATCTGATATAAATAGTGAAATGATATGGTATTGTTGTATCTGCTATTGATAGTGAGTTGATATTGTATTGTGAGATCTGATATATATAGTAAGTTGATATTGTATTGTGATATCTGATATTAATAATGAGATGGTATTGTATTGTGAAATCTGAAATTATTAATGAGTTGATATTGTATTGTGATATCTGATATTAATAATGAGTTGATATTGTATTGTGATATCTGATATTAATGAGTTGATATTGTATTGTGATATCTAATATTATTAATGAGTTAATATTGTATTGTGATATCTAATATTATTAATGAGTTAATATTGTATTGTGATATCTAATATTATTAACGAGTTGATATTGTATTGTGATATGACATAAATAGTGAGTTGATATTGTATTGTGACATCTGGCATAAATAGTGAATTGATATTGTATTGTAATCATTGGTATTAATAGCGAGTTGATATTGTATTATGATTTATGATATCTGATATTAATATTGAGTTGATATCGTATTGTGAGATATGATATCGGTAATGAATTGATATTGTATTGTGATGATTGATATTAAAAAGCGAGTTTATATTGTATCGTGATATCTAATATAACTAGTGAGTTGATATTGTATTGTGATATCTGATATTGATATTGAGTTGGTATTGTATTGTGATATCTGATATTAATAGTAAGTTGATATTGTATTGTGACATTTGATATTTATAGTGTGTTAAATATTGTATTATGATATCTGATATTTATAATGAGCTTATATTGTATTGTGATATCTGATATAAATAATGAGTTGACATTGTATTGTGAAATCTGATATTAATATAAAGTTGATATTGTATTGTGATATCTGATATTAATAGTGAGTTGACATTGTATTGTGGTCCCTGAGCAATATTTACAGTCAGACAGGATTGATATTGTAATTATGATTGATGATATTTACAGTTAGGCAGAGTTGATGTTGTTTTGAGCTTTCTGATATTCACAGTGAGACAGAGTTGATGTTGCATTGTGGTGACTAATATTTACTGCGAGACAGGGTTGGTGTTCACTGATATCCACGGTGAGACAGAGTCGATGTTGTATTATGATTAATGATGATATTAACTGTGTGATACAGGATTGATATTGTATTGTAATTTCTGGCTCTTACAGTGACAGGGTAAACATTACATTGTGATTACTGATATTGATACAGGATTGATATTGTATTGTAATTTATGGTATTCACAGTGAGACAGAGTTGACATTGTAAGATGATAGATGATATCAGTGAGATAGATTTGATATTGTATTATGATTTTTGATATTTACAGTGAGACAAAGTTGATATCGAGTTGTGGCCACTGATCATTGATATTTACAGTGAGACAGAAATGATATCGTATTGTGGTTACTGATCACTGATATTTACAGTGAGACACTGTTGATATCGAATTGTGGCCACTGATCACTGATATTTACAGTGAGACAGAGTTGATATCGAATTGTGGCTACTGATTACTGATATTTACAGTGAGACAGAGTTGATATCGAATTGTGGCCACTGATCACTGATATTTACAGTGAGACAGAGTTGATATCGAATTGTGGCCACTGATTACTGATGTTTACAGTGGGACAGAAATGATATCGTATTGTGGTTACTGATCACTGATATTTACAGTGAGACAGAGTTGATATCGAATTGTGGCCACTTATCACTGATATTTACAGTGAGACAGAGTTGATATCCAATTGTGGCCACTGATCACTGATATTTACAGTGAGACAGAGATGACATCGTATTGTGGTTACTGATGCGTGACAGGGTTTGCATTGTCTCATTATAAAACTGATATCAATGGAAACTTGGAATGTATGTGCTGGCACACTATTATTTATACTTATCACAGGCGAAAGCAAGCTAAACCTCCTTTCTCTACATTTATAAAATATATACACCAGTGAATGTTCATGCTATCAGATAGCTGTATGGGAGAATGACTGGCACTGGACCGGCTCGTCCATCTTGTTACTGCTATGGCTGCCAGTGTGACACACTAGAAGCTGGTTGGATTTACTCTGTTAATATGTAATGAGCAAAGGTTGATGATGGTCGTCTATGGAGACAAGCTAACCCTCTATATACATCTCCACAATACACGCCATATTAACTAGCTAGACAGGCTTGATGGTAACTGCCCGCTTAACTACATAAAATCCATGTGTTGATAGAATAATATAAAGACCTACCTCGGGTGAGACTCCGCCAAGCACCTAACGTACATTGCTTAGCTCCCTCCCCATCATACCTATGTCCAGTGGGGATTTAAAAAACAAACAGCTAATCCAGATCTTGTGGATGGAGATAATATGACGGAGTGACCGAAAATCTTCGGGCTCCTTTATCAAGCGTTTTCACCATTGAACTATAGCGCCTATTGATCCAGCGTTCTTCCAGACTACAGGTCCGAATAAATCATCAGCTACCCAGCGAAAACGAGGCTACAGCTGCAGCCGGCTTCCAGTCAGTCAGCCTCCCTTCCTTACCACACAGTGTTCGTTAATCGCTAGAGAATAGTAGCGCGGATGATACTTGCATCTGCTCTCTCTGCCTCTAATGTCGGCAGCGATCGCGCCGTTGACAATAATCTCCCAGTTAGAATACACCAATGCACTAGAATAAGTAATTCAGACTCATTCTCTGTTAGAGCTGGCCTTAGCTCTCTTCTTGATCAGCTGGTGTCCGCCGCATCCACGGGAGTGGGGGTGTGTCAAGCATACACCAGTTCACAGTCCCAGTTTTAGTACTATCCAATTTCACTACTGTACACACGGCCAGGTTAAACTTCAACTCGGGTAGAATTAGAGTAAATGATATGTTTGATTGTTTGCCGCGTGATCATACATAAATAATAGGGGAGAGAAGGGATGGATGTATCCAGCTAATCAGACTGTCAATATAGCATTCATGTCAGTAGCATAGACCATTAACAATAGCCGCATTAACACCATGCTATAGGGGCTCTGATAATACCATCCTCGAAGCCTTACTTCATACAGAGAAGTGTCAAAGCAGTTAGAAATTCTATTTTGTTTTATATAACCGGGTGTGCTTTTGGTTTTTGGATCATTGCCCTGTTTCCCTTAACCGGTTGGTTTACTATATTTGCATGGTAAGCCTTGTTATCAGTTCTACTTTTATTGCACATATATTTTATTCTTTTACTTACGCTGTAGGCCCCTACATGTACAATTCCTTAGTCGGGCATGTGGTATTCGTTTTTGAATATGTGTAATAATCACGTACAATACATGAAAACTTTTTTCACTTTTATAGAAGCAAAGTTTACTTTACATATGTACAATTGATTTCAACATATGTATAAATCTTTTCCACATATATGCAAATCTTTTTCACATATCTTCAATAAAGTATTTATTTCATTTATAGGTGACAAACAATTTAAGTTTAAATTAAACATATATCCCAAAACGCGCAACATCTCCAAAATAAAAGCAATATAGAAATCAATAAACAATTTCTCCCCAATGTGTAATGGCTGCAATCGCGCAGAGCCACGGGATATTTGATGGGAGTTGACAATGTCGCATGCACGTGCAGACTACCTGTGCCGGGTTGTTGCTTGATGTGGAACCATTATATGTATTATATACATAATATGAAAGGAGTTTGTTTAATTAAAAGTTACATTTTAAAAGAAAGAAAACAGAGAAACAACTACATACAAACAGATAAACCGAACAACAAACTTCGTCTATAAACGAATTTTGTTATGGGAGTTACCTTGATATTGAGGGCTAAAGCTGTACATATTCACTAAAATCAACATTAAAAACTTAAAATAAGCGCATAAAAACATACAACCTCGCAAAATTGAACTTCCAAAAAAAGAATGCAACGAACACGGTGTATAGAAATCTCCGCCACAGAAAATCAACTATCCAAACGGTTATATATATATATTTCGGATTTAAACGAATTATACGAGCTGTGGACTTACCTTGATATTGAGGGCAAAACTTGTATATACTCTCTAAATTAAAACGAAACAAACGCATAAATGCCGCCATCCTCGCCAAACAAACCCGGACCAACACTCATAATTGCGTTAGAAATTAACAAACAAATAGCTTGTTATTTTTTCTCTCAAACTGGTGCACATCTATTTATTCTTTGTCTCTTCCGCATTTTATAACGAGCTTAAAGATGTCTTACTATGTTCATTTTTCTGATCACTATGTCTTATATACACTGAAATGTAACTTGTATAATATATCTATACAGATATAACGAAAAACACCCATGCCAGGATTGGACTAGGAGGAAAAACACCAGTTCCCCCACGACGAGGTAAACAATCAAACAGACTGACCGGACACACGTAAACACCCACAGCAATGTAGACTGAAAATAAGTGTGATTGATTGAACTCTGCGTAAGCCACCAAACGCAAAAACAAGACTGAAGACCTGCAGTCTACCCCTATGCATACTAAGAGCACTGTTACAGGCACATATTTCTGCGGGTTCTGATCGTAGTTCACATAAAACTACAACTGTCTACGGGATAGAGAACACCAGTCATCGACCAAGAACAGTTCTCTGTTCCCAGGAGCCTGCAGTTTTTTCTGGACGGCTCTGTAGGCCTACGTGTGCACACGACGGAGAAGAGCCGGGGAATCTTAACCAATATAAACCAAAAACGGACAATAAACAAAGACAACAAAATAACATTAATGTTGACTAGTGTAAATAACGTGTAAATAGTTAATATTTTAATTTTATTTTTTCTTGTTATATTATTAGTAGTGTTTTACTGTTAAACTAATACGTTTACTGTTAAATATATTTTTGTATTTTTTTTTATATTGCAATGAACTACAAGAAATTCCAATGTAATTAATATAAGAAAATAAAAAGAAGCGAGTTGAAGGGCCGCGAAATCCACACCAGGGAAGCGGCCCTAAAACCACAATTTCAACCCAAAAATTTAATTAAAAGTGAACACAGGAAACTTCTGTACAAAGGCAATTGGTTGGACTGTAGTATGCTAAAAGTAAAACAGCAAGATGTTTATCACCCTTTGCAATGCCGCCAATATTGGACATTTGTGACTGTGGAAATGATCAAAGCATCCAATTACAATTGTGCTTAAAGAGGCATGGTCGCCCAAAATCAGTTTTATCAAGAAATTCAGATTGCTACAATTTTACGTAGTATTGATTAACGTTTCTCCAAAAATAAAAACAATACTGTAGAAAGGAAAAATGTCCAATTTGTACTTAGTTTGTACGAGTCAAGAGAGATCATGGTAACATTCAAAGAGCCCGTGCCATCTGAAGTATATATCCGGCATCGTTAGATTGCCAATTTTCGTCACTCGATGCAAAAAGCTCTCAAAGGCA
>JAVFBY010254539.1:0-10596 GCA_034781015.1 Tonicella lineata | reverse complement strand
TGTTCTTGATGTGATTTTTACTAAATGGTCTATTTGTCAGTCAATAATGTTAGGATTGCTCTGAAAATTGGGTAGTATATACCTGATAGTAATACGCGAGTCATAAGTTCATAACGGAGTCAGAATTCTCAATTTTCCCATAGTTTTCTCAAAAGTATGTCATGGTTGCAGTTCTCTCTAGACAAACACATTATAAATTATCTAGTGGAATAAGTAAGGTACTGAATTAGGTTTGAGTCTGCTATCAACATACATCCAAGAAATCAGGACTTTTCTTGGGCGATATATTTTCCAATATGTTGGTTCGATCTGCTTCTCTAGTCGTCTATTTTGAATGTAAAAAATGAAGTATGACTTCAGTCCATAAACTATATCCCATAACTTTTCGTCGAGTACAACATAGGCTGATGTCCAGCCAGGAAAGTAATTATTATAAGATGGCTGATTTATTTTGTAGATTAAGCTTAGAACCAAATTTATACAGTTTTAAACTTTATATTTAAATTAGAAGAGTGTTTGTCAGCACTTTCTATTTGGCAGAAGCTACATAAATGTATGTTATGGCTATGTTAAAGTGGTGCCATAAAGTGTTGATGTATACACTTACTGGTTTGAAGATGATGGAGTTGTTCAATATCAGCTTGACTTTGATATATTGTGGTCAGAATGTAACCGAACATTGGTGCAAATAAAACTCGTAAAGTTGAAAACTCGATTCGTTATGTAGTGTTTTTCAATGTGATGCTTCTAACCTGTACGTGTTTCTAGATTTGTGAACTTATTGCAAATAACCGGCTGTTCTGGTAATTGTCTATGACGTACCAAAGGTTAATGAAGCTTTATTTCAAGGATGACCTTTCATTAATAAAAGCGTTTACATTGTTAGATTGTTTCCTGCTATAGCTGAGAACAAAGATTAGTTATTGATCGGGCTATTATTTTGATTAACCTTAAGTAAACATTTGTTCCACAAAACAAAACTAACTCATTAATACATCACGCGATCGCTAGTGTCAGTGGTTTGAATACATTGAATGCTTCATTTACTTCAGTTCGAAATCGCCTACCTCGTAATAAGCTGTATCACAGTAGGCCTATGCCATAACCACATCTAGCCGGTGCTCAGTGATTGGTGCAAATATAAGCTAATCAATAAAATCCTCAATGTCTCTTTTTGTGAATGGGCGGTCAAATGTCGACATATGAGCTAAATGCGCTTCCAGGAAATTTCCTTATACTCATTCTTATAGCATTAAAGCGATGAAATCAATGAAATCACCAATGTCTTTTTTTGTGAATTGGTGGTCAAATGTTGTGATATAAACTAAATACAATTCCTTAAACTCTTTCTGATGGCATTAAAACGAGAAGATAATGAAAGTTAGGTCAAACAACACGCCTTTAGCTTTACATAAATACCCCGATATAATTAATTCCCTTATCTTGGAACTGCGATAAAAGTTAAGTAATTTGTTTATCCTGAAGCTGGTTTTAAGACGCGAGTTGCATTTGAATGTGACTCGTATTAATAAGGTCTTTGAAAAAAAAACGTATGTGACGTTATAAAATTGTGTCACTTTTGAATGCCGGTCACGTTGTAAAATAGGCTTCTAGGTCCAACTCATCTCCCTTGCCAACATTTATGAGTCTCTTATTGTGGAAAATTTGTGGTAAAAGATTGTTGATTAAATCCGGGGAGAATTCAAGAAATCTAACTATTCTCACTTAATAGGCAAACGGTGAACAAAATATGCAGTATTGTGCTTATTACAGTTTGCAAATTTGCTTATCATGAATGTCCAGTTGACAGAAGCTATATAGATGGTATATAGATCTCTTTGACTAGCCAAGATTTGCAATATTCTATTTTTGACAAATGTATTTTCTTTAAATTGTTCGCACGTTTTTAATGATAATTGTATTTTTCATTTACCTTATGATATTTTCCATTTAATTAATTGAATTGAAAATAACTTTTTATTAAATAAAGTATTTAAAATATTGAATAGATTTTTAAAACTACAGAATACACTTGCTATTATTAAACATATGTCAAAATTGTTGAAAATATTTTTTTTGCAAATATTGAATGGTAAAATTTCCTAAACAATAAATATAGGTTAATACGTCAACCCTAGTTACCAATGAAAACCATGTTTACGGGGAGCTATAAGAAAAATGGCGACGTGTACCGATAGGGCCTACGTGAAAGTTTGCCATCAAAACGAAACCTATTTAATCGCGAAAACAAACACTTTTGTAAACATGGAGCATTATGATCCGGATGCCTTATTCTATAATAAGAATAAATTGTGACAGAAAGGCGAGCATGACTTCTTCAGTTTCGTTTATGCATTTAGAATCAGAACAAAAGAATAACAACATTAGTTTCAACACATGGGCACGTTACGTCCCTTGTTAATAAACACAATGACTTGAACTTCAGACACGTGTAGAACATTAGGTTTACTCCATCACCTCCCATTTTAATATAAAAACAATTAAGGTTTACGTTTTATTATAAACTGCCATAAAATCAGTTGTTGAGTCTAGCTGACAAAGTAGGACAGCAACACCGAGTAAACATTAACAGTAAGCTAAAGCTTGACTGGGAATGTTTACAGTGCACCGATGAAAAGTTTGATGCCATCTTGAACAAAAGGGTTGGCTGCAAACCATTACCCAGAATTCAACTAATTAAACGATATTTTTTTTCTTTTTGCAACACTGAGAAATAAATGTACTCAATAAACTAAATTTGTATTCAATAGCGACGACGTCATATTTGCTTTGTGTTTTTAATACAAGACTTTACAAAAGCAAAGCTTTGTAGATTTAGCCATATAAAACAAAATGTATTAAATAATAGAACACATTTTAAACATTTGATTCAATAAATGAACTTTTTTTTTAATTTGATTCAATTATTTAATTTTACATAGTGTGGCACGCCATAGTTCTCTAGCTTCAGTAAACAGGCAGCGTGACTAAATTATCTTTTGGTCTTAGATATTTCTGAAGGTTTGATTCTGGTATCGACTAACTTACATCATTTCCATCTCAGAATTCTGGTCTACGTCGACGACGTCTTATATATATTATGTCCAGCTGCTTTTGCGGTCTTCTATTTTGAATGTAAATAATAAAGGGTTAGGAGCAATTCAATCGACAAATTATTTCAGTTTAGTTTTCAGTTTTCTTTATGAGTAAATATGGATTGGGTTCACTTCCATTCAGGGCGTCAAAGGAAAGTAATTATTATAAGATGACTGAGTTACTTTGTCGATTAATTGAATCTGGAATGTTTTATATCGTGGTCTGCGGTATTTTCAGCTACGCTTTATTTTGGGCTTTCAACCTTTTTCTATATTTCAAATTCTTTAGCCGTAATTATAATTGCAATCTAGAGCACTCAACTGTGTACATCAAAATAGAAAAAACAATAGAGTAAACCCACGAAGCTAGATAGTGAAAAGCATTATCCGGAATGGAAAATATGATTCCCGGAGTGATTAAGGATCTCCTTGCTTGCATACAACTCCTGCTTTCAAAAGAAAGACGGCAGTCTCAGAAAAAACAGCTTGGCTTATCTATGTCAACTAGGGGAGATCCTTTTATATGTTTTCCTCTCTCTCTGCGGTTTGTTATTCTAAATCCGAATAACGAACGATCAGGGGCAATTCATTCTTTGAACTATTCAACTACACCGTGTGCTTTTTCACCAAATTGTAGTCGATCGGGACCTTGAGCGTAGAAGCAAAATAAAACTAAAGTAATTATTTTAAGTTAGCTGGGTCACATTGAGTAAGTCATGCTATAATAGCCGAGGAGATGTGTGAGCACAGCTTTAAGCTCCAAAACATCTCTTATCATACAATAGTGAAAGATCTTTAGAATCCGCTGCTGAATTCTGATCAATTGGAAAAACTTGATCTTCTGGAGATATAATATAAAACATGAAACAATTGATCACACAGAACGTTTGGTTGCAAAGTGTTTTGATTGCGGTTGGCAGTAGAAAGTAAGTAAGCCTACAGATGGTACACTTTGGTAGGTAGGAAGAGCTTAACCTTAAAGTACATGATTGTAGATAAGTGTTCCGTGGGACAAACGGAAACATTTAATTAATATTCTTGGAGAAACTGTTAGTTTTTCTCCCTGAAATCTTTATAGTCACTATTAACAAATTCAATCTGGTGCTATACTATGAGGAATATGGGTTGTAATTTTATGTAGGTGGAACTAGTGAGCATTGTGCATGTTCAAAAGACTGTCGGTTTAAGTTGGACAAAAGGACAGCTCTTTGTCCTTCTAATTAGGGTCCTCGAATAAAGTGACCTGTAGTAATTGACTCGTCTGTCCGTCCGTATTTCTATTCCGTGCTGTCTTTAGAAAGAGTGATTGGATTATGTTCAAGTTGGTTGTGAATGCTTATCATGTGAATAGACTGATCAAGATATAATTTTACCACTCTCTGTCAATAACTGATATGCATACTTCAGTCTGTTTTGTAGGTGGTTTTTAGATGTCTAACTTTTGAAATATGGATAGTATCATATTGAAATTTGCTGTAAACGTAAATTATACACATGGTCGCGATGTAGGTACACTATAGTAATCCGACTGTTTGTATGTCCGTCTGTAATCCTATTCCGTGGTTTGACTTTGGAAAGAGTTACGGGGTTAAGCTCAAACTTGCTGCGAATGCTTATCATCTGATTGACTTTAATCTGATTGGTGCTTCGTCTGCCTTTCTATTTCGTGCTCTATTTCTGGAAAGAGTGATCAGATACTTGAGTTCCATTTTCATCGATTTTATAAACGTATTTGCATACTGCAATCTGATTAGTCGTTGGTTTCAATGGTCTAATTTTTAAAAAAAATATGGATACTTTTTGTTTGCATACTACAATCTAATTGGTCGATTTGCCTTTTTTTCCTATTTCATAATCTGACTACAAAAAAAAATCTTTATCACATTATATTCAAATTTGCTTCATCCGGCTTTCATTGGTCCCTAATTTGTTTGCGTACTTCAATCTGGTTGTTTGACGCTTTCGGTGGTCTTATTTTTAAAATGCTGATCACATCATATTCACATTTGCTTCGAATACTTATAATATCAGCCATATCGATGTGGGGCACTCTATCGTAATCCGCATGTCTGTCCATTTGTATGTTCGACCATTTGTCCGTTCGTCTGCACAATTCTATGCCGTGCTCTAACTTTTGAAAGAATCATCGGATTATGTTCGAATTTTCTGTGAATGCTCATCATGTGAACACGTTTCTAATGTTCGAGGTTCTTCTTTTTGCATAGAGCAATCTGATTCCGTGATCTAACTTTTAAAAACGGTTTATTACATCATATTCAAATTTGCTGTGAGTACTCATCATTTAAATACACCGTTCTCATCTGGTTTTCATATCATTCAGTCTATAATCTTTTTGCGTACTGCAATCTGATTGTTTGACGGTTTCGGTGGTCTTACTTTTGAAATGATGATCGCAACATATTCACATTTGCTGTGAATACTTATTATAATGGAACACACCGGTGATGTGGGTTAATCCGCCCGCCCGACTGTCCATTCATCCGTCTGTGTTTATATTCTGTGCTCTAACTTTTGAAAGAATGATCTGATTATATTAAAATTTGCTGTAAATGATCATGGTTTGAAATGCTGCTCAAGTTTGACTTTTATCGTTGTGTGGCTGTAGCATATTTGCAAACAAGCAAATATCTAATTTCTTAAGAATGTCATGGTTTGTGACGGCCAAGTGTATGATTTCCAACCATGAATATAATCTGTAGCATTGTATTTGCCCAGACAAAAACCTGTCTTTTCCCGACAGTCAGTGCTCTTCTGGTTTGTATTATGTATATGTCAGTTAGCGAAGTATTTTGTTGATCTAAGAACACACAGTGCTCACTTGTGCATTCCTACTCTGGACACCCGGTTAGATGTCGGTAAATAACAACCAGTATGACTCTGTCCACATGGATGCACTAAGACTTAGTTTCACGGTGGATAACTTTGTACTCGTCGTTTTAGAGACAAAGGCAGTATTCTTTATTGATATTTGTTTTATCGCGAGCTTACCATGTTGACCAAACACTGCAGGTGTGATTGGAACCGCTGCTTTCTGAGTAATCACGTGCAGTTACTTTATGCACGATCGATTATTTACAGCACTAGTCACGTTAGACAGTCATTACAGCACAGTCAAGTCTACCTTTCTGGTATCTGCGTGTTTGTTTCTCGATGATCCGTTCCTTGTTATACACTATGCTTGTTGGTAAGACACTAAATGTCAGTATAGACAAATCATTTAAAGATGGTACCGTTGTGCACTGTTTGGCAAATAGCTTAAACTGATTTGATTGACCCGTTCGTCTGCAGCATGTTGACATCTCTCAGTATTTGTTGTTGAATCATAAATACTGGCTAATGAATTAGTTTTGTGTCCTAGAAAGTGACCATTAAGGGTATTTTCGTTATTTTAGAAGAACGCTTTATTGGCTAGTTTAGAAAGTTCCTAACGGGAGTCGAACCAACGACGTGAATAACAAGGCATCATTTTATAAATAACCAGTTAAATAATCTTGATCTCGTCATATTCACACTCCAGTCCATCGACCCATTTCTTTAGAAGCAGTAGTCTTTGAATTGGTATGTTTGAAAGAATTCGTGCGGGTTTAGCCATGTAAGATGAGCATGTATTGTTTATTAGTATAGATTCTTGCTCTATCACAACCAGTTATGTGCCATACAACGACACTCTAATAGATAACTTATTTGTTACATTAGGTGAATTAACGCTTGGGGTAGGGCTTAATTGTGAGACAAGCCTTAGGCATACATACATGCATTTAAACTTTCGCCTAATAACGTTAATTTATATGACGCCGTGATTACCACAACCAAAAAAATCTGTAAGAGTATAGTGACAGCTCCAAATAATGATAAACAATTTATAAATACTGTATATATCGGTTTAGTTAACTATCGTCGGCAGTTATCCAATATTCTTGTAATCCTTTTCCATCATTTAGTGTGATGAGACTAGGTTGAGACCGACAAATACATATATAGGCCTACCATATATTTCTAAACTAAACAATAACTTAACAGTTTCGATAGGCTTCCCGCAGCTAGCAGCTGTATGGAGACAGGGATTTGTGTAAGCATTCATAGACAGTACGATTCATTATTTATACCTGAGGTGCATCTTTTCTGCCAGAACCGTATATAGGTATCACGCCTTTAAACTGTCCCAAGTTAACAGTCTATTTATAACAACTTTTAAGGTGTTTAACTTGTCTGGGATGTTCTTAGTCGATAAATGCCCAGTCCCTCGATTTTGTGGTATCTGAGTCTCATCACTACAAGTACTCTTGGCCTGTGTTGTTATGAGTACTTTAATTACGGGCTTGTTGGATTCCTTGATCGTTTTTTAAATATATTTCCCTGAAGTCTAATTTTGACGAGGAATGAAAATCTCGATCAAATAGAATATTTTAACTTAGGATGCGTTTTGAATGAACTACAATTATGTCTCTGTCGTGCTCGTACATGATTTGCACACATTGATTTGTGTTTGAATTTATGAATAAACGGGACAAACGGAAATTTTCGATGAAATCTTAGTTTTGGCAACTGTGTCACTTTTAATAAACCAGTATTTCTGTGTTTTTGTTACGATGCCTAAGATCATGTCGATTTAACACTATTACAAAAGTGTATCATTGGACAAAGGTAGAATAGTCTTATAAATACAAGTGAAAGGGAATGTGCATGAAATCCTGCTGTGTAAAATCTGTTTTCTGTTTTTTCTGTAGAATGTATGCTTACGCTTAACATCCATTATAACCGATAAGAAATATAACATTTGTAATATCTGTAATTTTTCTTTGCAAATAGCTATATCTCTGAATAAATGAATGATTAATATCGATCGAGTAATTATTACAATCAACTTTACGTAAACGCAGTTTGAACACCAGACTAACATTAGTACGTCGAATATTTTGGCAAGATAAATGTTTTAGGTCAGTAAATCGTCTACCGAAAACAGTGCTCAGAATTACGAGATTGACGAAAATATAGCTCCCAAAAGCAAATATATTTTACCGAGTGATAAGGTATAAAATTAGTGTTTTGAAGATGATGGGAGATTCAGTTTCTTCGGTATAGTTATTGATTGGGATCATCTGGCCCTTGAGACATGGTGGACAGGATGTCGTAACCAATATTTAGCCGGAGAATGCGGGGATAATGTGATTGGTGCAAATATTTGACGAATCAATGAAAGCACCACCGTCGATCTCTCTTTTTGTTAATGGGCGGTCAAATGTCGAAATATGAGAGAAATTCGATTTCAGATAACTTGGTAAGACCCAGTTTTCATCTTGCAGACGTCGTCCAGGGCCCGATCAGAAACATTGTCAAGAAGAGAGTGTCTGGAAGTTTGATCAAACAGCACGCCTCTAGGTTTACTTATACCATCATACAATGGGATCTGCTAACTTGATACTGCGATAAAGGCTATAGCCAATGAGGAAATGTGATTTAACAAAATTAAATAAACTAGGGGCAAGGGTTATGAAATCTTAATTTACTGACTTTATTTGCATACAGTTTTAAAAATGATCCATCCGCCCGATCTTGTCCAGGCTGTAACCTTGCTGTGTATCGTAGGATTTCAACTTTCTTCTATAACGAAAGATTTACAACAACATGGCACAAATGTTGACCATGATGAGACAGCGTGTCGCACGTAAGACGTTTGTCGGGGGATCCAAAGTCAAGGTCAGGCTTACAGGTGAAATGTAACAAAATAGACCTTTTCCGGACTGCAACTTTGTCATGTAACAAAAGATTTTAAAACAATTTACCACAAATGTTTATCATGATAAAACGATGTGTTGCGTGCAAGAGCCAGCCCAGCAACTCCATCGTCAGGGTTATTCGTTGTGGCCAAACGTCAAAAAAAGCTACAACTTCTCCAAGCTGTAATGTTGCTATTTAATGAAGGTTTTAAAAATAACAAATGTTCACCATAATGAGACGATGTGTCGCGTAAAAGACCTAGATCCGTAGCTTCAAGATCAAAAGCACACAGACGTCAAATGTAAAAAAAAATCACATTTTCCAGATTGTAACTACATTCACTGGAGAATTTTAAAATGACTTGGCACAAACGATTTGCATGGTCCGCGTGTTCCGTTGATTCAAGGTCAAGGTCGCACTTGGAGGTCGATTATCAAAATAGGCCTTGTCCGTGGTGTAATTTTACATGTATTGGTTAATTCAGTTGAGTAGAAATATACCCCAAGGTCAGATGACATGTTGCTTGCCCATGATTAAACAGAATAATGATTGAGCATCTATTTTCAAGTTGTTTATTTAATAAGGTTATATCATTTACACCATACAAAGTAATCAAACTTAATCTAATAACTAAAATATATGTTACAGTAGGTCTATTAAAGCAGGATTCTAACCAAAACTTAAGAGATAGAGTTTTTTTTTATTGAACTTTTTTTTCACCAGACAAAATAACATGAGATGAATAATATCAATAGACATATAGCAACTAGCGGGAATAAAACCCGTGAGGGTTTGTTTTATCCCTAATACTCTATACACATATTTTTTTTTATATATATAGTATTACTACGAAAAATCTGGTGGTAGTTAAAATAAAACAAAAAAGTGATCGCGCAATTCTCTTTGTGCTTTAACTATATACATGTAACACTGTCTCTAACACTGTTGGTCTTTGTAATGATATGTTGTTGAAAAACAAAATCCACCAGTTCGCACATAACCATTTATTTACATGGTTAAGTAATTCAAACTTTGTTTTAGTTCATGTAAAAAATCCTCAAAAGGGTTGCAGGTTTACTCTCCTGAATTCACATTTTGAAGTTAAGTATAAAGAGAAACAGATACTACACATTGATTGATCAGGCAACTTATTTTATTAAATTAGTCACGTACAATTGTGTCTATCACAAGCCGATATGGCCAATATTATGGGCTAAAATACCTATTTACTGTTGATATATACCTACAATTTGTAGTTGGAGGCAGTGAGGAGATTCATTTCGTTGGGTAGTGTTCGGGATCAGCGCGGAACAGGATGCGCTAAACATCTTTAGTCGGTACTCAGTGATTGGTGCAAATATTTGGTGAATCAATGACACCTCCATTGTTGATCTCGCTTTTTGTTAAGGGACGGTCAAATGTCGTAATATGAGCTAAATTCGATTTCAGGTAATTTCCGTACAATCCTTCTAATGGCATTAAACTTGATGATGGGGTTGATGCTTCTACTAGAGCCAGTCAGTCCACAGACATTGGAGAAAAGAGACTGTCTGAAAATACGGCCAAAAAGCACGCCTCTGGGTTTACATATACCCTGATTTAATGAATTCAGCTAACTTGATACTGCGACGAAAGCTGTGGACAATGGGAAAAGATTTGCGATATAACAAAATAGTGTTAAACAAGTACGGTCGTTCTAAGGGCACAGAAGTGAGAAATTTCCCTCATTAAACTAATAATAAATTACATTATTGAAAACAAT
>JAVFBY010254428.1:0-10596 GCA_034781015.1 Tonicella lineata | reverse complement strand
AATTAACAAATTAACGGATACGCTTTATCAGTTCCCAATGTGACAGGCTTAAATGCCTTGCAAAATCGATGTTTAAAATACTAAATTTAGGTTAAAAAACGTTGGACTTGTCCTTTAATAAAGAACTGTTAAGAAACTATTTAGTTACAGTTAAATGTATTAATAAGGAATCTGCTGTTTCAAATAATTTAATTGCCGGTCTTTTTGGAATGTTGTAGAGAGTTTGTAAAAGACTTGTCATATTTTTAAATGGACATTTTTTTAATTTATGTGATTTTTCTAGTGTTAATTTCTACCTCCTATACTTATATTGGCGATGTTCACCTCATCAAAACTTGACTCGGCCATGGTTTCTGTTCATACAATGTTATAGAATCTGTTTCTATTTTGTATGCTTATATAACATCTGATCACCTCTAGCTTTTTTGCTGTTAATTGTAATGTCGTCTCTTGGTAAATTAATAATGCTTCCTATAACAATGAAAATACATTTATTTTGGAGTAATGTAAATGATAATAATATTAGTCATTACAAATGCATATGCTCTAATGGGTTCAAAGGCAAGGCTTCTCATTTGAGGTGTGTGCTTCTCTGCTTTAACATGGATCACACCTGTCAAATAAGAAGGCCTGCAAAAGTTTTTAAAAATCCTTTAGTTGAATAGACGATACAAACCGATCACCGTGAGCTGTTAGAAGTTTACTATAATGAAATCTTACAGTTTTTGAATGAGTCTAGAACATAAAAAATAAGCAGTACGTGGTACCCGGATGGAACGCTCATGCAAGCTCAATGAGCTCAATGGTAATTTATGTTGTGGCGAGACTGGGACTATTGCTGGTTATATGAAGTTCACTAGACGACATTTTATATATGCACTAAGGATCTGTGAGCGTATTTATCTACTATTCTGACAACAATTTTTGAAAACTAGGTTTTTCTTAAAAGTGAAACTTATTTAAAGACTTCTGACCATCAATTTGATTTTAAATCAGGTTCCTTAAACGACGAATATATTTATGCATTTAAAGAACTAATTAACTAATATTGTCCTAAGGTTGTCCCACTTTTGTATGTTTTCTCGATGCATCAGAGGCATTATATCGACTCAATCAGTACACACTGTTAGGCAAATTGATAAAAAAGGCATTGTTTGGTGTCGTAACCAGTAATTTGTTTTCCAATGAGTATCCTGTTTTTCGGAAGAATTTCGCGTGATAACTGGGTTAGGACAATGTGAAAATTTATCCACTTTCCCTTTTGCTATAATAAATATAAATGGTATATATTCATGGTATTGTTGTATCGTTAACGGAGACTAAAACCGGATGGAACATCGGATGTATTTTCGTAAACCATATAAGTTTGCAGTTAAGCGGCATTTAGAGTTGACAGAAGCCCGAACTGTTTGGATTCCACCTTAGATATTGTGGAAGCAAAGCGACGTTTTGGTCTCTTTCCTGTGACTGTTATTAGACGATTTTATTGGAACTGTATACCACTTGTTCGAGAACGGTCTCATGACAGTGACAGAAATGTCACTTTGCTTCAACAATAAATAAGGTGGAATCCATAAAAATATGTCATATTTTTTAAGATGATCTGTGTCCAATATATCCAAAGGATAAGTCTATTTAATATGTTTTAAATATAAGTGTTTTATATGCTGGGAATCATGCTATTATGTTTAATGCTAAGAAAATTGTATTTTTGTCTCAAACATTTTGACAAGCCGTCATTATCTTTGTGTGATCAGTTGCTTAAAATAAATAAAACAAAAACAAAAGTCATACTCAAATCATTGACACTAACAAATTGATAATGGGTCTCCCAAGTGAGTTTTAAATTTGGCTTAACAGGCGAAATTTGTATATATAATAAATGATAAGCTACCTTGCAAAAAAAGTCCAATATTTTTCCGATTCTGGTAAAGTGCCTTGTTTAACATTCTACTTATCCGACATTCCACTGGTGACGCTACTAGCCTAATAGAATTGTATTATGGATTACAATTTCCTTGCTACATCACCTGGCTTTTAATCCTAATACAGCCATAACTAATGCGAATATTTGAATAAAAGAATCAAAAGTACGTACAGTGGTTTATGGTGTGTTTAGGACGATTTGATTATAAAGACCATTTGGAAGAATATTTAACTGCAACGTTATTTTATTTTCGTAGAATTTCCCGTTTTCCACTCAATGCAACTTTAGCTGTTGTTGTTTTTTTTGTTTATTTAACAACCTATGATATGTCATTGGTTATTTACAAATTTCTTGCAGGTTACAAACATACTGACAGTTTACTCAACATTTAAAAATAGCAAAACGGAAAGTGTTTAAAATATAGTTAAAATATAGCTGATGGACAACATTTGGATATATATTTATTTGAGTGATATAGTAAACATCATTGTAGCATAACAATTTCACCAAACATTTTAGTTATAGTACAAATTTTACTGGAAACAGCAAATCCTGTAATTATAATTTTATTAACAACATTGTAGGGTCTATAATTAGATTGTCTTTCGTTTTTCTTTTCTTTACCTCGCCGTTAATTTGAGCCAGAAATAAACATATATGTTAACCAAGATATGAAACGGCAAAAGCGAAAGCTATGCATCAGAGCAAATGCTTCATTGAGAAATCTTAAAATGTGTATAAAAGGTGTAACACGTGTCTTTGATATATCAGTCATATTGTTGTTCTATTTATTGTAATCAGTTATGGTGTTCCTACATTGCAAGGACTGCGAATGGTACGTCTGACAGTGACTATTTTATGGATAGCATTGTATTGCTACTTTTGTCTATACTGTAAACAGGATTAAATGATATCCCGAATTACGACGAAACATTTTTTATTTAGGAAAAAACAGTTTAAACCCTTAAAAGCTTTGATTGTTCAACTATTAAACAGTGATATCTATTTCTAGTCAAACTTGACACAAAGTTGTACTAACACTTTTACTGATAATAAACGGCTGCATTGTACGTGAGCGAGATACATCTAGCCTACATGTATTTATTATGTAATTAAATATTGTTGTTTATTATATAATAGCAGTGGGATAGTGTTGTATATCAATCTGATAAAAACAGTATCGCCACTTTTGCAAATAACATTTATATCGTCACTGGCATTTCACGTTATTCTAAAAATGACGTCACACCATTGTTGCGCACGGTTATGACACATGCTGTTGGTTAAACGTCATAAATAAAAGAACATATTTTGACGTCAGGTTCGTCAACACATTCTACTGTCGTCACGTAAATCTGAATTTGCCATACAAGCTGAAAGGTCATGCCTTGAGCTGTTTTCAAGCCTAAACTGTTAGTATTTTATGATAAATCAACTGCTCATTATATAAATAAATAAAATATGTCATGTATTGGTAAATATTATGTATATTTCATCTCGTGGATGAGAAAGTTTTCATTTTCACTCGTGTCTAGGCCACTCGTGAAAATACAATTGTGCTCATCAACTCGGTGAAATATAAATGGTATTTACCAAAACATGACAAATATCCTCTTTATATCACTCAGATGAAAATGATATCGCCACTATGGCATATACCATTTATTTCACCACTGGTATTTGACGTTATTCTAAATGACGTCGTATAGATGTTGCGCACGACTATGACACATGATGTTGGTTGAACGTCATAAATAAAAGTACGCATTTGAACGCTAAAACATTCTATTATCGTCACGAAAATCTCAAAGTGTCATACAAGCTGAAATGTCGCGTCATGGGCTGTTTTCAAACATAAACTATTTGTAGTATAGGATTAATCCACAGCTGTTTAATCAATAAATAGGACATAAGTCACGTGTTGGTAAATATCATGTATATTTCTACTCGATGAATGGTATTTATCAATACTTCTTGTTCTAATTATGTTTAATAGTATGTATTTTGTGCCTGATTGTATAATTACAGTAATTTTACTAAGATGATATTGTTTTCTGTATTAAATGTCAGCCAAAGGTATCTGGTTTGATCTCCGGTGGAGACATGACACATTTCCTTTCGCTGCCTTTAGAAAAATATATACAGGTTAAATACAACTAAGTTATTTGTAAAATGATTTTTGTTACAATGGGCTCCATCAATACATAATAATTGTATATATAATCAATTGTTGTAACTTATCCTCTGTGTGGATTATTTTGCCTGAAATAAAAATATATTCTTTGTTCTAGTATTTCAATTTAGCGTCTGTTTATACCTATCGTAATACCTTCATTATATATCAGGGGTGGTCAGCTCTTTATAATGTAAGCTTTATACGACTGTATTTCCTCAGATATAGCTGTACTTCATATACATTATCTGATAACAATCACTGACCGTAATGCGTCACTAATTTGGTGATGTTAAGGGTGGACTACACCTTCGATGGTTAATATTGTTCATTTGTTTAATTCTGTTAAGTAAAGTAGTCTATTTTCTGCCTTGCATTTTGTGAAGAAAAAAATATGTGGAATTTTAATTAGAAGTTATTACATATAGTTGTACTTTGAGTGAACTGTTCTATTTTTATATCTTAGTATTGCTATGCACAGTATGTTTGAACTTGTTTGATATTACAGAACATAAACATTTATACCATCTAACTGACGGGAAAACGCATGTAGTTTAACAAAAACAACAAATGAAACGTGTACATGTATATGTTGTTTTTTCTTACGCCAAAACAATACTTGGCTTATAGTGTGATGGTCTTTTAAGAATTAACAACGTTTACATATATTTCACAAAACAGGTTACCAAATTTAAATAAAGTGTTCTGTTCTACTTATGCTTAACCCTGATGGATTGGGTACCTAATTATCATACAATCAAAAAAATACGAGCGTCGTATTGTTGTCTCTATGATTGCGTTTGTGTTTATAGACAGGATAAATACAAATAACTTATTAATTAAATGATTTTTTTAAAGGATGGAAATATTTATATATTAATTAGAACACAAACTGGACAGGAATGTTTAGTTTGTCCATCACTCATAACAATTGAAAAATTAATCATAATCAACGATAGATAAATCCTCATCTATCAATGACAACAACTGTTTTAATACGAGTTTTCAATTTTTTTTCGGAATTATTCAAAATTGATATGTGTACAGCATATTTTGAAATCGTTAGTCATATCAAATGGTAGCGTATCCGTATGTCAATAGCAACAAATATTATATAAGTATAGTATGTAAATGTATCACATTTATGCCAGAGAAGTGACGTAAGAATGTAAAAATGTAATAGTCTCAGTGTGTATTGTTTAAGGGCTGCTTTTCAACTGAAACCTCGCTCAACATATATATTATATATTGGTTATGTGTGTATAAATTTGTAAAAAAATTGCTCGTTGTCCCCATAACACGTTGTGTTTCGTGTTATGGGGACTATGTTCTTGTAGACAATGTATATTCATCCACCCCATGTTTTGTCTTCAAATAAAATACTGGTAAAACAAACATATTGCTGTACATCTGTGTTTTATTTGTGTTGTCGAATTGTCACGCTCTATTATTTCTTCCTGAATCAAGTTATTAGTGCTGTAATTGTCAAAAACCATGGCAAGCCTGTCTTTCGGTGCATAACATACCGACATAAGACCGAATAAGGCGTTTAACATATATTTACGAAGTTACTATCAAATCGATAGTTACCAGCTATAAGGGCGTACAAAATATTGAATAGCAATGTGCTTTATGTTGATATCTGTATAACTGCGGGAAATGTCCACACATGTATTGCCATTTTCGAATCTGTTCTTTTCATTCGCTATATCGCGACCTATTTACTTTTGTTCGTCGTCAAACAGTTCACTGTCTGGTCAAACATTTCGACTTACGCATTATTTACAATTACTCGCAGCTCATCCTAAGATCATTGAAATTTAAGAAAGATCTTTGCGAGGATTTATTAATAAAAAAATAAACGGTTTGTAATAAATTTAAAATATTTGATTCACAAGTTAAGCAACTATTTAATTGTATAAATTGTCACGTAATATAACTTCTAATTTTGGCGCATTGAGTTTATCGTAGAAAATTGATGTGAGTGTTACAATGACTGCGACCATGTGAACACCGTGTAGTGTTGTTACCTGTAGTTTCATTGAACTGTTCATGTATATGTTAATCAATTTACATAGGGCAATAATTGAACAAACGCACAAACACAACTCATCTCGTTATTTGTTTAGATCACGTAACAGCATCATCAGCCGTATATTTAGACAGTATGCTTACATCCATTGATTCTGGTAAATAAAGTGTAACGATTAACAACATTTCGATATGCCGGAATTAGGACGAACCTTAGTAACTAAATCAAAGTATATTTTCAAATAACCGAGGGAAGATCCCGAGAAAATTTATAATAGAATACATTGTGCTTGTGCGTTTGTTCAATTATTATCCAATTTAAATTAACTAACATATACAAGGACAGTTCAATGAAACTACAGGTAACAACAGTACAATTTAGTGTACAGATGTTCCCTCGTCATGTATATGATGCTTACTGTTACTATATAAGTATCTTTTTAGTATTATTGAACTGTTCTTGCATGTTTTAAAGCACCACTAATCGTTATGGCAGCTTAAAGATGCTATTCCTCAAAATTTCGCTATGAAAGTTTATCATAGTTTCGTGAAAAATCAACAATTTCCTTTTCACAAAACTGATTTACACTAGCTGTGAAAGAAAAATGAAAAATGCTGTTATTTCGATACGTACAAATGACTTTTTGCGGAAACTTTCCTCGTGAAATTTTTGCCACAAGATGAGCCACTGATCTATATATGGAGTTAGGAAATCGAAACAATGTCTATTTCTGGTTGAGTTTACACGTTCTCCATCTTTGCGTCCACGGAGTCTGCCTTAAAAGAAACCGCTTCCTTACAAGGCAGTGCTCATTTATCTTCGTGCATAGACATAGTTATGGGGGTATGGTATTCTGTGTCTCGTTTCTCAATAAGTCATGCATTTACCGTCTTAGACAAAAAAAAAGTTCAATACTTTTTAGTTCATTTGAATTATGTTCTAGCCAATGGTCGACATAATATCCTTGAATAATCTGTTTATTCCTGATTAAACTACAACTTGTTTTTAGTCTGTAATGGTGTTAGTGCGAACATCAGTAGGTGGCCGAGAGTGACGCTTTAAAATAAACTCCATAACAGACACCTTTGTTACGCACTGAAAATAACGTTAAATGTTTTAATCTTTAAAAATGATATCGGTTCTCAGTGAAGTTCACAACAACAACACCCTTTTTACGTGTTTGAAATCTGATCACATTCAAGTTTAAATCAAATCTTATCAAATAATCTTTATTTAAACTCGATAATTCCGTAGGGCAATCCTATGTTCATGGGAGTCGAGGGCTAAAACAGTCAATCAATAGTAAAACACAAAATGCATATATGTACATATGCACAATTACGGTATAACCTTTAAGAGTTTAAATACTCATGATAGTAAAAACGTCTACAAGCACGTTTAAAAAACATTATACTTGGTAAAATATGTATGTCTTTGGGCAATTCATTAAAAAGCAGAGCCCCTCTTTTTTTCTAAAAGATTGCTTTAAAAGTTCTGTTTTAAAACGTGGGACAGCTAGGGTATCTCTGTCTTTTGATCTAAGGTTACTAGGCCACATATCTATTAAAAAAGCTGGAGATATAATGATGTTAAAGGTTATTAAGACATTTATATAGGCCTACAGCTAAAACGGTGACAAAACTTTTGAGCAACGACATGGGGGCGGCTGGGTGGGTTGATGGGTGGTGTTGTGTGTGGGGGTGGTGGGAGGGGGTGGGGGCGTAACAAAGCGCTATTTAGCTGAACGTTTGTTGCTTAAACCGACCAACACAATGAGGCAATCACGTCACGTATCTGATCTGCCAAAAAGTCTCGCGGGCTATTTAGAGGGCGTACTCGGTTGACTGACCCGTCAGTCCAGAACTAATTGAATGCTCTCTAGTATAATATAGATCCGTAATAAGAAATCTGATTGATTGTTTTGTCTATTCTGGAATCAGGCGAAAACAGACAATCCAGCACGCCCACATTTAAGAAACAAATAGTCCGGCTATATATATTTACGGGATGTATGACTTGTTTTCTGTGTTTAGCATTTTTCTACAATAAAGGCTTAATTGTTTTTGTAATATATATTTTATATATATATAAAATTTGGCAGCGACGCATACTGTATATTCACCATACTTTACGAACAACAAAACATGACCTCACCTTAAGCCATCTCATGTGTGTCATATTATGTCAACCAAGTAAAACTCACTATACTTTACGATGAACAAAACATAACCTCACGATAAGCCACCTCACGTGTGTCATATTGTGTCAACCAAGTAAAACTCACTATACTTTACGATGAACAAAACATGACCTCACCTTAAGCCACCTCATGTGTGTCATATTGTGTCAACCAAGTAAAACTCACTATACTTTACGATGAGCAAAACATAACCTCACGATAAGCCACCTCATGTGTGTTATCTTGTGGCAAGTAACCAAGAAAAACGATTTTTGGGCCAAGAACGGGTAATCTTCTAGTTGTTGTTGTTTTTAGGGTGGTGATATTAGAAAAATTTGGTTGTAGGGAGTACGTGTGGGGAGTACTTTAAGTGGAGGAATGTAAATGGGGGTACATTTTGTTAGTGTTAATGAAGGGGGGTAAATAATGAGGGTGGATAAGTTTGTGAGAGGGAAAGTAGGAAAAGTTGGCGTTAAGGGGGGGAGGTTGTAGGGAGTACGTGTTATTACCAGTCAAAACGTTTAACAGCCAAAACGTGTAAACCAAAACGTCTAACAAATAGGGTAAAAACGTCTAAAAGCCAAAACGTCTAACACATGGGGTCAAAACGTCTAATAGTACATACCAAGACAACATAAGGTAACTTCGTGTATTATTATGCTTTGTGGGCCTATATAAATAAAGTATCCCTTGTGATATTGATTCTGTTCTATAGTTAACATTATTCCTCGAAGGCTTCGCTCTGTATGCTGTCTGTGTAGTCTCGAGAGCAACGAACGACAACTCTGCAGGAGATTAGCCATTGGAACTAGCATTTGAAAATTTGAAAAATAGAAGGTTGCGGCCAAACCTTTCGCTTAAAGAATAAAGGAAATAGAAATCAGCAGTGTGTTCAATCATACAGTTTTGCGTATTTTCCGTATGAAGCCTTATCATAGTTTAGTGAAAAGTCAACACTTTCCTTTTCATAAAACTGATTCACACTAGTTGTGAAAGAAAAACGCTTAAAAATGGGGTATTTTGACGAGTTTTTCGATATGCACAAATATCTTTTCACAGAAGCCTTCCTCGTTAATATTCTACCCCAAGACGAGCGCAGGGCAGAGACATTCGAAAAGATGTCAATTTCAGCTTGAGTTCACACATTCACCCTCTTTGTTGCCACATAGTCTGCTTTATATGGAATCGACCTCCGTATAAGGCAGACCTCAATACTCTTCGTGCATACATAAAACATCGTAATGCGGGTCGCATTGCGACGTTTAACAAACTTTATTATTATCTAAGAACAGTACATAACACATTCAAGGCGGTGTTATTCAAGGTGGTGCCATACTAGAAAAAAAAGAGAAAACCCGGTTTAATTCGTTTCAGTCGAGTTTTTAGCCTAAGTTCTGAGGTAAATATAGCCTCTTTAGCCTTTTATTATTCAACCTCATCTTTGAAACTGTAACTAGCATGGGGAATTTTTACCTCAAACTTAAAGTACAAATGAAATGAAATCAAATCAATAATATCACAGAAAATTTAATTCAGATTTAACGATATCTTATCTGTTTACACGACCAATTTCCATAGACATGCCCATACAGAACGAAAATCGTAGCCGAAAATGCTTGTTCAAATTTATGCGATTTTTCAGTTTTAAAGATTGGTTCTATATGAAGGTTTCATGAGCTCTTTCAAAACAATTTCTTAAATTAACGAAATGGTGTCAATGGGGTTGATGTAAAAATGATACACAAAGCATATACACAAAGTTAACACTAAGCTGGCAATGTGAAAATGTATTTAGACTGTAGAGTTTTAATTTAATGACAAATGTCAATACTACGTAAACTCATATCAATATGAGTGTTTTGTTAAAAGTGATTTTGGGCGCCCATGTACTTGTAACGTCTGGTTAAAGATGGTATAACTCAGAATTAAAGCCAAACAAACACTCGACTGAGACGAATTAATATCAACCGGTTGTTTTCTATTTTTCTAGTATGACGCAAAGTATAAACTTTCAGAAAATACCACCGCCGTGAATCTGCGATATACCGTTCTAACATAATAATAAAGGTTGTTAAACATCAGAAAGCGACCTACGATGTTTAATGTATGCACGAAAAATAATGAGGTCTTTTGTATGCGTAGGCGATTCCATATAAGGCAGACACGGTGAATACAATCAGGGAGAAGCATTTGATTAAAACCTTCGCGGGTCTATATATAACCGGCTTGGTCCCAAAGAGGCTCCATTTTGTGTAGTGATATGTGTGGATTCCTTACAGTTTGCG
>JAVFBY010254427.1:0-17317 GCA_034781015.1 Tonicella lineata | reverse complement strand
TACAAATAGTTTACGAGAAATAAACGATTTAAGTCTTAAAAATCAAGAAAAAAGAAAGTGGAGAAAAGAGCCAAAATTTATTTAGGCCTTTTTGCTAATGGCTTATGATCATCCAGCAGGTAGTCAGTTTAGGTGAGATAATCATGTTAATCCCTTCCGCTTGTCGATACACATAATCTTTGAGGCAAGCATTTTACCATTTAAATCTTAGAAAAAATATTCTTAAATACTTTATTTCTTTTTAAAACTTTTTGCATTATCAAGTTAATGAAATGAAGATTTTAGAAAGACAAAAAAAAGTCAAAATTTTACACCTGACAGGCCGCAGAGTCCTTAAGACTGAAATACCCTGAAAGTCCCTGGTCAACAATTTCATGAGAATTCATATATAGTCGAATACACAGTGGAATATAAACAAGTTTTCTGTTTATGTTACATATGTTATATATCTGGTGAATACATATGCATGAAAATGGCATTTGTGTGAGCTACGTTTCATCCTTAACAATCAGAGACAAAGCTATGGTTGATGCTTTAATACACTGAACAACAACTTTGAATTCAGATAAAGGTCATTTATTTTTAGTAATGACAACGGTGTTAAAAGAGGCTCTTTAAATTAAAGATCAGAATAATGGCTGTAAAATGATCGTTCTTGATATTATCTCCCCTTTATAATGAACTTAATTTTAAGATTTTTGAAAAATCAAAGATGGGAAATAAGATAAAAGGCGCCATTTATTTTTAGCTATGACAACGGTGTTAAAAGAGATCATTTAAAAAAAAATGCGTTAAAGTGATAAACCCCAATCCCAAGTCGAAATGTACGTGTTGCCGAAATAAAATGTAAAAAAAAAACGATGAGATAAAAGGCGGATGCAGATAGAGCTATGCCGTTGCTGTGACATTCCTCGCCCTGAGCAAACGCGTCATCAGTTCCATTGACCTGGATGCATGAATGGGGTCAAGTTGATCAGGGTCAAGGAAATATATCTGAAAGTATTTGTATTTGTGTTATCTGTAACTGTGTTTAGGATACAAATCGAATCTAGAGCATAAAGACTTTTGTATATAGTGATTAACTATGTTTCTTAACTTAACTCTGGACAAATATTAGTTAGAATTGAAAATCTTTAAACCATTAATTTTACTTGTGTAATATAAGAATTGGTAATAAGGGCTTTCGTTTTTTTTATTACCTATTCGGCTAACAAAATTAATGGTATGAAATATCCCGAAGCCAAAATAAAACTCCTATACAGCAATTAGTCATCGTATGCCATTCATGCTCAAGTAAATAATTATTTACAAGACAATTTTTAAAAATCATTTTCCTATATTGTTGCACTGTAAACCCCAACATACCCACATGCATGCATCTGGTTTCCCAAAACAATTACTAGTAATTGTCCATTGTTTATTAAGATTGAAGCTGAAATCCATATGTCTTACACTGTTTAATATCATCAACTTTTAAATGGCTGTAAAACAGGTTAAATGGGACATAACAAAGACTATGTATATTTTACACCTTAAAGTCACATTATTTGGTTCGGAAGTTGGTTCAACTCAGGTTGGTTCACCACTTGTGGAATTTATAGTGGGATTTGTTTTTAATTTAAAATAATTTTGAATGCATAGTGAACATCAAGTACATTGATATATTCAAATCAATGATATACACAACATATGTATAACGTTATCTTGTTTCTCACTTTTAAAGTTGTCCTATGTTCACTATGTTAGACATATAATATGACATTGGTTCCTCATCAAAAAATCATTTAACTCGCACGCTCACGACCTGTTTGTTTAAAAATGTGGTTTTAGGGCCGTTTCCCTGGTGTGGATTTCGCGGCCCTTCAAATCACGTCTTTTTTTTCTGATATTAATCACAATTGATTTTCCTTTAGTTCATTGCAATATTAAAAATAAATAAATAAAAAAAATAAATAATACAAAAATACCTATATAACAATAAAAGGTATAAACATTAATTTAACGGTAAAAACTACTAAAAATATAAAAAGAACATTAAAATATTATCTATTTACACATTATTTACATTAGACAAAATTAGCGTTATTTTATTGCCTCTGTTTATTGTCCATTTTTTGTTTATATTGGTTAAGATTCCCTGGCTCTTCCCCGTCGTGTGCACACAGCTTACGACTGATCTTTTTGTTAATTTATGTTTCTAAAGGAATTAAACCCTGCTGGTTCATTAGGGGGTCAACCACACCGCACATTGATTTATCATTAACTTTGTAGCGTGTTGTCTTAAATGACTTACGTCAATTGTTACAGACTTGGCTCATTTGCAGATGTACCCCTGGGGCGGGTGAACACACTGTTGATTGACCCATGGTGGGGCATAATCTACAATTATACCACGGTACGCACATTTTTGGGTAACAGCTACTGACAAACACAAAGTGAGATGCCCTATCCTAGTACACAATTTACGTTCGTTAAACGGATTAGACGCTGTGATATATTAAATGCCTAATTAATTAACTAATCTATCAACGGGTGGGCCATAAAAAACAAGTCTGGTTCTTTCTGACGAGACGATAGCAATGTTTGGTAGCCCATGCTATTTCTCGTACGCCCGAAACTCATTAAATACAAGCATGGCTTTTATCTTTACTCGGATATAAAGTCTGCAGCAATCCAGAAAAAGACAATTATGCTATAATTTGGATAAGATATGATCATGTTTTTCCGCGTGAAACCACAATATACTATTTACATATTGATTAATACTAGATGATACTGTAGATAATACTAGCTAACAATGAAAATGATCACCGACTAACCACACGTTAAATTTGTTTTGTTGATTTTTTTTTTAAATTATTTTATTTCAAAGTCTAGTCAAGATAAATGTTCCGAGCTATGATTTATCTCTGTTATATATTGTATTTCCCTCTATATTAAACACAAACGAAAAAACAGAAAAAGCCGGTTCATAAAATTATATAACGCCTTCGTTTCCAGCTTTTAATTAATCTATCTTAGCTGTTAGTTTGCTGTGGCGTTAAGTACGCCACCTATTGATTTATCGTTAACGCTGTCCCACTCACAGCGTAAAGTCTCAAATTGCCTAAATCAATTAACATAGACGTTGACTAATTTACAGTTGTGCCACTTGGGTGGGCGGGCACATTTTGTTTTCAGCAGGAGAGGCGTTAACTGTTGATTACCCCATGTCGGAATATAATGTACAATTATACCACGGTATGGAGATTTCTGGGTAACACGATGCGGATTAACAAAGCACAAGCTGAGATAGACGCTTAGTAAATTAAACCCGTACGGCTAACCGTGAAGACAAGCTGTTCTTCGATGATATAAAACCACGGACCGGCAGATTGTCAATTAAATCCGTCTTCATTCTTCAACTGACCAAACCAATACGGCAAATAACTCTCCGTATACACCTTTTGATACACCTTATACCAATACAGAGACATGGAGAGTTTCGATCAAGTTGTTCACTTTCGAAATGGTAGGAAACGTTCACGGTCTACAAAACATTCAATATATCGATGATCATTCATCGTTAAATGATCAATGATATTTGATGCAAAAACATTTTGTTTGTCTTTAATTCTTAACAAACATAACAAACAGACAACATGTAGTATTTATTTTAAATCGTTATCAATTGTTTTTAAAATTTGTCATTATTCCTTTTGCTGTTGAACTTTTCCATTAATTGTCAACAGAACAATGTCCGGCAGTAAGAAACCTCAAACCAGTGACTATACGAACAAGAGTTCCTGTCACGCTGGTTCACGAAGAGAGTGTTTACGAAACTATCGATGATGAAAAAATCTCCAACGTATTGGCTTACAAAGATACCAGTGTCTTCCATTCTAATCTCCTATTTATCACGGAATATCCCGAGATGTGTGACGTCACGTTCCTGGTCGGTCGCGATGAAGTTCCGGTGTACGGTGTTAAAGCCTTGTTAGCAACTCGAAGCAGGTAAACTATTTTTTAACCAATTTAACCACATTATGGTGTATTCGTGACATAATATAGTGTATCCATATTCAGATTTCAACTTGTTTCTATTCGTTTTCCTTTTCAAGATATGCTCCGTTAAGCAAACAAATAAAATACAAATATATTTATATACATTTACAAATGCAGAGAAAGAAAATTTAACACGGCATATATATGTGTAGTCAGTTCTGGTTTATACAATGCTTTTAAACAGTTTCCGTGTTATGGGTAACTGTGGATGTGTGGTATCGTAACTGTTTACAATTGTTAGGTCTCTCTCTCTCCACAGTGTGTTCTACAGTATGATTTTCTCCACTGAAACACCCAGAGTCACCAGGAAAAGATCAACTCGATCTCGTCTGGTTTCAAGCATCAAACGACTGACAAATCCTAGTAGAAAATCCGCCTGTAAACCAGAGAACAGAAATATCTATCGTATACCAGAGTTTGAACCCGTTGCTTTGCGACCAGTGATATCCTATCTTCATAGTGGACATATCCAAGTGGATGCAAACACTGTTATAGGTAAGTTATCGGGATCTACCATGTCTAACATTTCGAGGTAAAAAAAAATGAAAAAAACTCTTAATTTTACACCATATCAGAGCCAATTATAGATTTTTTAATAATAATATTTGTTTTAACTTTCAAAGATATGCGCCTAATGGGTATAGGCCCTATATGTTTTTATTAAGAATTGCTTAAATACATTTTACTCTCAAGCTCATTGTTTTTTTTGGATGCGGTGTTTAAAAGGGTCTATAATTTTTTGTTTGTATTTAACTCGAAGGTAAATAGAAATAGTGGTTACGTTTTGATTCGATGTAATTATTCACTGATTGTGATAGTGACGGTAGAACTCCTGTGATTTTTGAAAGAATTTGCATTATGTCAGCACCAGTGGAAATTCCATACCGCATACTAAGATACCACTTTCACCGACAAGTAACTTTCATCATCTTAATGAATAAATTTCATTTATTTCCAGGTGTGATGATTGCAGCAGATGCATTCCATTTAGATGACCTGAGAATTGCTTGTCTAAACTATGCCCGACAATGTATTACCAGGAAGACCGTGTTGCAGCTTCTGGCTTCAGCTCAACCCTACCTCAGTCACAAGTGGAGCAAAATCATTAACGTAGAGGTAAATACCATCCATAGTTATAATTCTTTTTTGGATAATACAATCAGGATTGTACTGCTTTAGCTCAAACAGAACCGAAGCTGGTGGTTATTCTACCACGATTTATACAATTTAAAGTGGCAACAGAGACACGCATATATATGCATATGCTATTCTTACATCTTCAATACAATTTATCGAGTCAAAGGTTTTCCTTGCAAAACATTATACTTTTTTTGTCCAGACCAGATCGCATCTCTGATTTATACTGCCTTTTACAAAAGTATCAATACGTGTTTTTGTTATATTCGATGTAAAAGACGTCCTATTTGAATTGCTATTGAAATTGATATTTTTGTTCGATGGATGCAATATTCCTATAGATTCTTAAACTAAAAACATCTGGGCAAAATTAAATTCCATAACCAGCGTTCTTTGATTTAAATATTCATGTCTCGTTTATTTTATTACGTCTGCAATAATTTTTAATACAAACCATTAAGAGAAACCCGTTTATTTCTAGATCATGTCATATATTTGTAAGAAAGGACAGGACTTAATTCGACAACCAGCCTTCTTTGATTTAAATGAAGAGGTCGTGTCAACGATTCTATCCAGATCACAACTCCGGGCCACTGAATACAGTAAATGGGAAGCGGCACTTCGCTGGACCAGAATCAACTGTGCCTCATCAAACTCCAAGAAATTCCGCAACACACTCCGATCCTTGACTGAATTTGTAGACTTCTGTGACATCTCCTTGGGTAAACTACGTTCAGAAATCCAGCCTCTTCGAGTTGTACCCGATTATGTCATCAATAGGGCAATATCTTACCAAAGCTGTCCTCGATTTGTTATTGGTCAGGGGAATGACTCAGGACCCAAAACGCGAGGACTTAGAAAACAGAAAGGATCCACGTGTTTGGGAAACCAACCAGCGACGAGCACACATCGTTCGAACACAAAGGAACAGTTTTCAATCAAGCCCCTGGCTTCATCTACCTTTAATAGTTCTAAAGTTCTGGGATCATCGGACAGTGGTTATGCTTTGTCTTTTCTAGACGCTTCAATCGTATCTAAACTCTGATATCTTAACACATCATCATCAAGTGCTATCATTTGTAAACAGCTATGTGGATGTTTTCAAAATGTAAACTTATCTAATTATGTACATCTTTGCAATAAAACTTCTTGTGTCAGTTCAGAAATATCATCGGATGTTTTAATTTGCAATTTCTTATTTATTTGTCAACAAAGATTTATATGGCTGTGATGAAACAAATCACATAGAATTCCTTATTGTTACAAGAAGCGATTTTGTCCTGATAAACACCGATGTAAAGGAACTACAAGGAAGACTTGGGTGTTATTGTATTGTTGAGGGATTAAGTTTACATAATTTACCGTTACATGTTGTGTACTGAAAGCTAAATAATGCTCATAGCTATTTGCGTTGCATTTAGATACTTCTAGACTGCCGCTTACTAACATGGTCTTTAGTTGTTTGAATGGCATTAAGTTGTAAATTATATACGACATGTCTTTATTATTCATTCACATATAGCTTTCCTAATTTCTACAGCTTTTAGGTTCTGATGAACACTGATGTAAATGTAAATTAACTACAAGGAATTATGACCTGCATGTATTGTATTGTCGGGAGATCCTGTTTACAATCTCGTTACATTTTGTATGCTGAAAGCTAATTAAGTCTCATAGATATTTGTGTTGCATTAAGATACTTCTAGACTTTCGCTAACAAACACCCAAACAGTGTCTTTACTTGATTGGGTTGCATTTAGAAGTGTTAAATGTCATAGAAGGTCTCTTTATTAAAAGTGCAAAGTTTCGGCATAGGTTCTTACGAGGTTGTCAAATATTCTAGAAATTAACTTCTCAGCTAAAGGTTTTGTAGATAACAGAGTTTGGTAAATACCAACATCCAACATCTGGACAAGAAAAATGTCCAGTAGTTTTTAGGATGATGTGTAACCTGCCAAGTCAGCAACAAGCGATAACCTGTTTTCTGTTATTATGTGCATGACAATTAATTGATAAACTCTACTATTCCTATACTGTTTAGTAACCTACTATAAACTGGTACGATCAGTATATACGATAACAAATTTCTGAAATCAGGACACAAGCTTGCTTTTGATTGCTTGAATGGCCAAGATATCAATCATGTACGAACACAAAGCTGAAACAATGGCCATCTCGACCAATGCACGAATTATTCAGTCAATCTAAAGGAAACTTAATCGGCGTTAGAATAGGCCTACCTTTTTTTCCTATATTGAACATACGGACGCAGCACTCACATTTCCGGTCTTACTGTCCATTCAGTAGGCCTAATATAAGCTTGCAATTTTAAATGGCAAAGCCCCAAAAATAAAGAAAAAACTAACAAACTTTTAAAAGAATGAGGAATGTTATGGGATTTACTGAAACAAGGTAAACTATCGATAGTTGACGAAACAATCGGCGATAGTTATTGATATTTCGTATGACTATCGATAGTTTACTATCGAAGCCTTTACTATCGCGATAAGTCGATTGTTCGATGCATCGTTACAGCCCTACTATTTACCTGGCTCATAGAATCCGACTCTTAGTCAAGAAAACGAACAAACGTCCTAATTATATATCAATTGGCTAAGACTGGAATACCTTCCGTCTCACACAACCGATTAAACTTATTATTCTTTGTAAATCAATCTAGACAGCATTAAGAAAATTTGCGATATCAAACTTTCTATTTTGTGTAAGTGTCTATAATTCGACAATGTCTGGTTACATCGTCATAGGAATTTGTATGTAGGCTTTATAGTAAAGAGAAACATATATTGGTATATTAAAGCCTATGATATATACAAACTTATAACCGTTGTCTTATATCTCACTTATAACGTTGTCCTATGTTCACTATGTCAGACATATAATACGACATTGGGAACTGATCATGCAATTATTAAACTTTATGCAGACCGTTATTACACTTTATGCAGACCGTTTTGTTCCCTGTTGGCTCTTTACGGGGTTAAGCACACCGCATACTTATTTACCATTAACCTACTAGCGTTTTGTTGTTAATTACCTACATCAATTAGACATAGTTAATTTACTAGTCATACCCCTGTGGCAATTGGGCACACTGTTGATTGACCTATTGTGGAGCATACTCTATAATTATACCGCCGTAAAAGGACGTTAAGGCGACCAATTAACAAAACACAAGCTGGGAGGAAATTACCCACTTTTTCAAAAATATTTTTATATTTTTGATTTTAAGATATTATTTATATACTTGTAGACTGTCTCTTTCTAACAGGGTTTTTACTTTTCTTCGTGGTATTTAGTTGCCAATCACCAAGAACATAGCTTCTTTTAGTCGGGTTTTAGAAGTTGTAGATGATCATTAACAAATAGAAACACTGTTTACGGATGTCAACTTCTTAAATAATTTTCACAAAGTTTGTACATGTCTCTATTATGAGTATTACCATCAAATCTATCTTATTTTATATACAGGGAACTATTTTGATTACAAATATAATTCAATCACGAATTATTGGATACATATAGATTGTAGCATTGTTTGTTCACAGCATGTCTGGTTTCTAATTTTATGATATTTTCATATGTTGGAGGGATTTGAACTTGTCATTATTAGTGCGAATTTTCGATATAGTTACTTTCAACATTGCCAATGGTACTAGGGTCGAGTATGGGATTTATAATTTTCACTTCTCAGCTACAGATTGTGAAGATAACATGACTTTGCAGGTTGCACTTGGTACAAGAAACTTTTCGATATTTTCCTTGTAAATATACCCGATGGCAGATGTTAGTATTTCCCAACCATATTATCTCACAAGCTGTAGCTGAGAAGGGAAGATTGTCAATGCCATACCCTATAAGTACCATTAGCGGCGTTGTAAGTATCTATACTAAATGCCACTCAAACAAGTAAAGACCGTGTTAGAAAACAACAGTATAGTAGTGTCTAATTGCATGGCAAATATTTATCAGGAATTCTTAAACATAGAATTCTATGCGATTTGTTTCATCATAGCCATATTAATCTTTGTTGGAAAATAAATAGGAAATAACGAATTGAAAGAATCGATAACATTTTTGAACTAACATAACAACAAGTTTTATTGCAAACATGTACAAAAAAGATAAGTTTTACATTTTTAAAACATCCACATAGCTTTTTACAAATGATAGCACTTTATGATGATGTGTTAAGATATCAGAGTTTAGATACGATTGAAGCGTCTAGAAAAGACAAGGAATAGCCACTGTCCGATGACCCCAGAACTTTAGAACTATTAAAGGTAGATGAAGCCAGGGGCTTGATTGCAAACTGTTCCTTTGTGCTCGGACGATGTGTACTCGTCGCTGGTTTGTTTCCCAAACACGTGGATCCTTTCTGTTTTCTAAGTCCTCGCGTTTTGGGTCCTGAGTCATTCCCCTGACCAATCACAAATCGAGGACAGCTTTGGTAAGATATTGCCCTATTGATGACATCATCGGGTACAACTCGAAGAGGCTGGATTTCTGTACGTAGTTTACCCAAGGAGATGTCACAGAAGTCTACAAATTCAGTCAGAGATCGGAGTGTGTTGCGGAATTTCTTGGAGTTTGATGAGGCACGGTTTATTCTGGTCCAGCGAAGCGCCGCTTCCCATTTACTGTCTTCAGTGGCCCGGAGTTGTGATCTGGATAGAATCGTTGACACGACTTCTTCATTCAAATCAAAGAAGGCTGGTTGTCGAATCAAGTCCTGTCCTTTCTTACAAATATATGACATGATCTAGAAATAAAAGGTTTTCTCTTAATGGTTTGTATTAAAAATTATTGTAGACGTAATAGAATAAACGAGACATGAATATTTAAATCAAAGAATGCTGGTTATGGAATTTAATTTTGTCCAGATGTTTTTAGTTTAAGAATCTAAAGGAATATAGCATCCATCGAACTAAAAGATAAATTTCAATAGCAATTCAAATAAGACGTCTTTACATCGAATATAACAAAAACACACATTGATAATTTTGTAAAAGGCAGCATAAATGTATAATAGAAAAAAGTCTAATGTTTTGCAAGGAAAATCTTTGATTAGACCTTTGACTCAAATTTTTTTATTGAAGATGTAAGAGTAGTGTCTCTGTTGCCATTTTAAATTGTATAAATCGTGGTAGAATAGTCACAAGCTTAGGTTTGTTTGAGCTAAAGCAGTACAATCCTGATTGTGTTATCAAAAAAAGAGCTATAACTATGGATGGTATTTACCTCTACGTTAATGATTTTGCTCCACTTGTGACTGGGGTAGGGTTGAGTTGAAGCCAGAAGCTGCAACACGGTCTTTCTGGTTATACATTGCCGGGCATAGTTTAGACAAGCAATTCTCAGATCATCTAAATGGAATGCATCTGCTGCAATCATCACACCTGGAAATAAATTCAATTTATTCAATTAGATAATGAAAGTTATACTTGTCGGTGGAAAAGTGGTATCTTAGTATGCGATATGGAATTTCCACTGGTGCTGACATAATGCCAATTCTTTAAAAAAGCACAGGAGTTCTACCGTCACTATCACAATCAGTGAATAATAACATCGAATCAAAACGTAACCACTATTTCTATTTACCTTCGAGTTAAATACAATTTTTTTTTTATAGACCCTTTTAAACACCGCATCCAAAAAACAAAGAGCTTGAGAGTAAAACGTGTTTAAGCAATTCTTAATAAAAACATATATATACCCATTAGGCGCATATCTTTGAAAGTTAAAACAAATATTATAATTTAAAAATCTAATTGGCTCTGATATGGTGCAAAGTTAATAGTTTTTTTTTCAATTTATTTTTACCTCGAAATGTTAGACAGGTGGTAGATTTCGATGACTTACCTATAACAGTGTTTACATCCACTTGGAGATGTCCACTATGAAGATAGGATATAACTGGTCGCAAGGCAGCAGGTTCAAACTCGGGTATACGATAGACATTTCTGTTCTCTGGTTTACAGGCGGATTTTCTTCTAGGATTTGTCAGTCGTTTTATGCTTGAAACCAGACGAGATCGAGTCGATCTTTTCTTGGTGACTCTGGGAGTTTCAGTGGAGAGAATCATACTGTAGAACACACTGTGAGAGAGAGAGACCTTACAATTGTAAACAGTTACAATACCACACAATCACAGCTATCCACAACACAGAAACTGTTTTAAAGCATTGTATAAACCAGAAATTACTACATATATATATATGGCGTGCATTTGTAAAAAAATATATATATATTTGTATTTTATTTGTTTGCTTAACGGAGCATATCTTCAAAAGGAAGAGGAATAGACACAAGTTGAATTCTGAATATGAATACACTATATTATGTCACGAATACACCATAATGTGGTAACATTGGTTAAAAAATAGTTTACCTGCTTCGAGTTACCAACAAGGCTTTAACACCGTACACCGGAACTTCATCGCGACCGACAAGGAAAGTGACGTCACACATCTCGGGATATTCCGTGATAAATAGGAGATTAGAATGGAAGACACTGTTATCTTTGTAAGCCAAGACGTTGGAGATTTTTTCATAGTCGATAGTTTCGTAAACACTCTCTTCGTGAATCTGCGTGACAGGAACTCGTGTTCGTATAGTCACTGGTTTTAAGTTTCTTACTGCCTGACATGGTTCTGTTGACAATAAATAAATAAGTTCAACGGCAAAAGGAATAATGAAAAAATTTGTAAATAATTCATCACAATTTGTTTAACAAATAAATACTACATACATGTATTGTCTGTTTGTAATGTGTGTTAAGGATTAAAGACAAAAAATAATGTTTGCATCTAATATCATTGATCATTTAAACGATGAATGATCATCGGTATATTTAATGTTGTGTAGACCGTGAACGTTTCCTACCGTTTCGAAAGTGAACGACTTGATCGAAGCTCTCCATGTCTCTGTATTGGTAAAACGTGTATCAACAGATGTATACAGAGAGTTATTTTCTGTATTGGTTTGGTCAGTTGAAAATTGAAGATGGGTATAGTCAACAATCTGACAGTCCTTGGTTTTATATCATCGAAGAACAGCTTGTCTTCACGGTTAGCCTTGTGGATTTAATTTACTAAGCGTCTATCTCAGCTTGTGCTTTGTTAATCAGCATCGTGTTACCCAGAAATCTCCATACCGTAATATAATTGTACATTATATTCCGACATGGGGTAATCAACAGTTAACGCCTCTCCTGCTGAAAACTAAATGTGCCCGCCCACCCAAGTGGCACAACTGTAAATTACTCAGCGTCTATGTTAATTGATTTAGGTAATTTAAGACTATACGCTATGGGTGGGACACCGTTAATGATCAATCAATAGGCGGCGTACTTAACGTCACAGCAAACCAACAGCTAAGATAGATTAATTAGAAGCTGGAAACAAAAGCGTTATAAAATTTTATATACCGGCATTTTGTCTGTGTTTTTCGTATATGTTTAATATAGGGGGGGGGAGGATTTTAAAAATATTTACAACAGAGATAAATGATGAAGACACATAGAGATAAATACGGCATGTGAATCTATATCTCGGAATCTATATCTAGAGTAGACTTTAAAGTAAATAAAAATAATATAAAATAAATCAATAAACAAATTTAACGTGTGGCTAGTCGGTGATCATTTTAAAACAAAATACACTGTTAGCTAGTATTATCTACAGTATCATCTAGAATAAATCAATATGTTAATAGTTGATGTGGTTTCACGCTGAAAAACATGATCATATGTTATGCAAATTATAGCATAATTTTATTTTTCCTTATTGCTGCAGACATTATGTCCGAGTAAAGATAAAAGCCACGCTTGTATTACACGAGTTCCGGGCGTACGGAAAATAGCATGGGCTATCAAACATTGCTATCGATTCGTCTGAAAGATCCAGACCGGTAGATAGATTAGTTAATTGATTAGGCATTAAATATATAACAGTGTCTAATTCGTTTCACGAATATAAATTGTGTATACTAGGATAGATCATCTCACTTTGTCTTTGTCAGTAGCTGTTACCCAAAAATGTGCATATACCGTGGTATAATTGTAGATTATGCCCCACCATGGGTCAATCAACAGTGTGTTCACTCGCCCCAGGGGTACATCTGCTAATCAGCCAAGTCTATAACAATTGACGTAAGTAATTAAAGACAACACGCTACTTAGTTAATGATAAATCAAAGCTCGGTGTGGCCAACCCCCTAATGAACCAGCAGGGTTTAATTCCTTTAGAAACATAAATTAACAAAAAGATCAGTCGAAAGTGTGCGAGCTCAATGATTTTATAATGGGGAACCAATGTCATAATATATGTCTGATATAGTGAACATAGTACAACTTTATAGGTGAGAAATAAGATAACGTTTCATATATTGTATATATATATTGGACATTGACTTGAATTTATAAATGTACTTGATGTTCACTATGTATTCAAAATTAATAATAAATTCCAAAAATAAATAGTCTATGTTACCTTCCATACAACTTGTTTTAGAGTCATTTAAAAGTTGTTGATATTAAACAGTGTAAGACATATGGATTTCAGCTTCAATCGTAATAACCAATGGACAATTACTAGTAATTGCTTTGGGAAACCAGATGCATGCATGCATGTGGGTATGTTGGGGTTTACAGTGCAACAATATAGGGAAACAATTTTCAAAAATTGTCTTGTAAATAATTATTTACTTGAGCATGAATGGCATACAACGACTAGTTGGTGTATAGGAGATTTATTTTGGCTTCGGGATATTTCATACCATTATTTTGTCAGCCGAATAGGTAATAAAAAAAGCCCTTATTACCAATTCTTATATAACGCAAGTAAAAGTAATGGTGGAAAGTTTTTCAATTCTTTCTAATATTTGTCCGGAGTTTAGTTAAGAAACATAGTCAATCACTATATATACAAAAGCCTTTAGGCTCTAGATTCGATTTGTATCCTAAACACAGTTACAGATAACACAAATACTTCCAGATCAACTTGACCCCAATCATGCATCCAGGTCAATGGAACTGATGACGTGTTTGCTCAAGGCGAGGAATGTCACAGCAAAGGCATAGCTCGATCTGCATCCGCCTTTTATCTCATCGTTTTTTTTTTTACATTTTATTTCGGCAACACGTACATTTCGACTTTGGATTTATCACTTTAACACATTTTTTTCAAAATTCCGACCTTCTCTATCCTTGATCGAAAATTGCCCCTTTTATCTTATTCCCCGTCTTTGATGTTTTAAAAATCTTAAAATTAAGTTCATTATAAAGGGGAGATAATATCAAGGGCAGATAATTTTACAACCATTATTCTGATCTTTAATTTATAGAGCCTCTTTTATCACCATTGTCATTACTAAAAATAAATTACCTTTATCTGAATTCAAAGTTGTTGTTCAGTGTGTTAAAGCATCAACCATAGCTTAGTCTCTGATTGTTAACGCTGAAACGTAGCTCACACAAATACCCTTTTCATGCATATGTATTCACCAGATATATTACATATGTAACATAAACAGAAAACTTGTTTATAGTCCAGTTTTAAAAAAGAAATAAAGTATTTAAGAATATTTTTTTAAAGATTTAAATGGTAAAATGCTTGCCTCAAAGATTATGTGTATCGACAGGCTGAAGGGATTAACATGGTTATCTCACCTAAACTGACTACCTGCCGGCTGACCATAAGCCAATTAGCAAAAGGGCCTAAATACATTTTGGCTCTTTTCTCCACTTTCTTTTTTCTTGATTTTTAAGACTTAAATCGTTTATTTCTCTTAAACTATTTGTACTAAGTCTTCGAAATTTGCCACACACAATCTTAAAGCCATTATCTAAAAAAACGTCATGCTTTTTTTTTAATATTCATTTTCGTTTTGAAGATATTAAGCAAACATTTTTTTAAAGGCGGATTATCAAAAAAAATATACATTTTTATCGATTGAGCAAAAACCAATTTGAATTTAAAAAAACGCTATGACCTTGTTTTTAGTTTAAATATTGATCTACAAAGACATGGAATTTTTTTAAAAAAATCTCCAACTATCTAAGAGAAATAAAAGTTACAAACAAAGGCCCATTTTTAAAAATTATTTGACATTTTTGTTAATTTATGCCATTAGAAAATAAAGTGAATCATAATATTATATTTAGAATCTTGAAATGATTGTCTTTCTAACTACATGTATATGTGCTGTTAATATAATCATCCTTTGGAAATAACAACAAAAGCCACGTAAAGATAAAGGGTCTCATTTTTTACTCCTGGCTAGCCGCAAAGAGTCCTTAATCAATCTATCAAATAAACAATATCATTAAGTACAAACAGTGTCGATGGAATTTAGTGGGCCACACTTACTTATTACTTTTTCTAATCTTGCTTGCTTCATTGTTTTGGGATGCAATTTGGAAAATTTTAATTTAATATTTTTTTGTGTTTCTTATACAAACCATGTTCAAGGAATATTAATGGAACTACATTGCACTATGTCTGATTTTTTTTGTAAATATGTTATTATTTATCATGGTACATTAAGTAGCAAATTGACCCATTTATGCACTACAAACTTTTGAATGCTACCAGGTACATGTAGGTTTGGCGTCCTCTTATTGATCCATATTGTCATTGTATGTTGATAGTGACATCCAGGCAGGTTTCCTTCACCCTGGGATATGTAGTCATATTCTTGAGTGATCATAACATTCATTATAGCTGGGGTAAGTGAAATACCCCTGAGCATGGCGTTAAACCGCAAATCCAAGAAACAAACATCTTTTATGTTGACTGTTAACTGTTGTCATAAACATGTACATGGATGTAAAATAACTTTCAGAACGGCATGAACAACAAACAACAAATATTTCCAATATAAGGTGTAAATAGATGGTGATACTTGATTATTTTGACTTCATAAAATGATATGTGCGAGTTTTGTTATATTTAATTGTATTTTTTTTGTTCAGTATGTTTGTGTATTGATTTCTTGAAAGCTGACTATCGAAGAATTGATCACTTTTGTATATAGAATTGTATCGCTCTTTAATTATGCTGATAATTAATGTTGTTGTTACTGTAGGGAGGAAATAGACTATGTAATGATGTGTGTGGATGCTAACCAAGATGGAAAGGTGGACTTCCAGGAGTTCACGGACCGTTTCCATAATCCAGCCAAAGATATCGGCTTCACCATGTCAGTGCTGCTTACCAACCTCTCTGAACACATGACTAATGACCCGAGGTAAAGTAATGTCTTACAAACTATTGGATGTTTTGTGTTGTGATAAAGACAAGCGAATAGAGCATTCAGAGACAGGTTCCAGTTTCAAGTTAAGATGCTAATTTGTGCCATTTGCTTTCGGCTTGAATATAAATATCAGAAATTATTAAATAAAATAGGGGAGAAAACAAAAGATGCTAGTCAATGTAAACGGATTAAAGATTAAATATACTAGCATTTAATTAAATGTTAATTTGAATGATAGTTTTGATTAGCACAGCAGACTCATAATGAACTGTATTCTATGGAAAGTTCTGGATGTCAATGTTGTAGACAACTAGCTATTTGTAGAGTAGCATGAGTGTCACAAATTAAAGGACAAGTCCAGCTTTTTTCAACCCAAACTTTTTGTGTTTAACCTTTATTTTTAAAGACATTAAAGCGTGTAACATTAGGAACCGATAAAGCATTACCGTTAATTTGTTAATTTACAAACCGGAAGAGACGTCCAAAATCGACGATAAGGTACATGTAAGGTCTCTTCTATACCCGTCTTGTCGGGAATGACTTCGCGTAACCTCTATGCATGCGATTTTTGACGTCACTTACAGCTTTTAAATAAACTTATTTACGGCTATGCTTTATTGGTTCCCAATGTCGCACACTTTAATGTCTGTTAAAATAAACCTTAGAAATAATAAGTTTAGGTTCGAAAACGCTGGACTTGTCCTTTAACTCTAACTCTGTTGTCGGAGATAAGCACGCCTGTATGAAAATGCTTTGTTATTCATAGCTGAATTTACCTTCTCAACCTTAAGTATCCCTGAGATTGTCAACAGTTTGCTAATATTTTATTACAATTTATACAGGCTATATACGTGTAAGCCCC
>JAVFBY010254316.1:0-10598 GCA_034781015.1 Tonicella lineata | reverse complement strand
TTTTTACTTTTTTGTGCGATTTTTTAAAAATTCACTGCATTATAGTTTGAGCTAATGTTTACTCTTTTGATGCTTTGTTATGGGTTAACAAGTATAATCAGTTCTATGCTTGTCAATAACTACATATAAATGGTTGTTGGCTTCTCGGGATGTAACTCACCCATGACTACTTGAATTTTAGTTCATTTAAAACTTGTCTCTGAGAGTTAATAATTTAGAACATGATGATTTGTCATTTTTTATTTTTCGGCATCCCTTTGCCAGTGCGATCTACTTTCTCAAAATATTACAGGCTTGAATCCCTTTTTTTATATCACAATGTGAGGCTTTTTAATATACAAGAAATTAAAGCAATTTGATTTTTTTAAGTACATATACATATATTTTGTAATAATTGCAACAGAAAAATTTTAACTTCAGTTATACATTTGCACCAGAAGTTTGTAGTCACGGTGTCTTGTGCAGCCCTTTTTGCGTAGTTACTTTGGTTTCCAGCTTGCTCTGCTGTTTCATGAGAATTACGTTGCATGGATTGAACATTATGTAAGTACATCATTTATAAATCACTAATAAATTGCCTTATGTTTGACCTGTTTTAATATTCACTTATAACTACTAATTGGTATGGCTTTAAAAAACTTATCAGGCAAGAGCTGTATGTGCCCAGGTGCTCTCCAAGCTAATGTGATTTCATACACTGTAAATTTGCAAACTTTGTGTTTTAAATTGTTTTTGTTGCCAGTGATGTTGAGGATGATTTACTCCACCCATTGGACTGGCAAGCCTTCATATAAGCAAAATGACCGTACGTATGGCATAAATCTCCAATCAAACATACAGTTTTGAAAACTTATTAAATATTTGAAATAACTCTGATCCTGTTTCTAGCAGAATGCTACATAAAATGATAGGATAAGTTAGTGCACTGTAATAATAGAATATATTTATTTCAATCTGGAAAGGAAGAAATATTGGCAATATGCTTACACTATCTCTTTGTTTGATTGGAGTTGTACACAATATTTAATGTTATTTCACTCATATTACATACAGCATGCATTCAAGTCCAGCGGGTGTAGGAAACTACCCTAGACAACATCGCTTGCAACCCACAAAAAGAGCACGAAAGAAGGAAAAGATGTGCATCAATACCCTCTTCTAAAAAAACCCAAAACCCTCATCTTCCAGATTTTGCTTAGCACAGATAGGACCTGGGCACAGGAAACTCCAATGTGAACTATTATAATTAGGTATAACTATAAATCTTCTAACATTCTGAACAGTTTGTAAGGCTTTAACACAGGGGATTTCCAAATTAATCTGGTGACATTTGCTCCAATAACAAATAATCTGTCTTTGCTCTAATGATAATTATTTCTACAACAATTCTTGCCGTAATATTTGCTCTCTGACCTTTGTTCCGATGACAAATGCTCTGGTGACATTTACTCTGATGATAATTGCTTGGACAACAACTGATCCAGCAACATTTCTTCCAACAACAATTGGTCCTTGGACAATTACTCCAGCGACTGTTACTCCAATGACAATTGAACCTAGGACATTTACTCCAATGACAATTGGTCCTGGGACATTTACTCCAGCGACAATTGGTTCTGGGGCAATTACTACAATGACAATTACTCCAGCAACAGTTACTCTGATGACAATTGGTCCTGGGACAATTACTCCAGCGAATGTAACACTGATGACAACTGAACCTAGGACATTTACTCCAACGACAATTGGTCCTGGGACAATAAATCTAGCGACAGTTGGTCCTGGGACATAACCACCAGGGGCAATTACTACAATGACAATTTCTCAAGCGACTGTTACTCTGATGACAATTGGTCCTGGAAAATTATTCCAGCGACTTTAATACACTGATGACAACTGAACCTAGGATGTTTACTCTGATGACAATTGGTCCTGTGACAATTACTCCAGCGACTTTAATACACTGATGACAACTGAACCTAGGACGTTTACTCAACGACAATTGGTCCTGGGACAATTACTCCAGTGACTGTTATGCTGATGACAATTGAACCTTATAAGGACATTTACTCCAAAGACAATTGATCCTGGGACAATTACTCCAGCAACAATTTATACAAACATAACACATTTATTAAAAAGAAATGGTCGTCAGAGCACTCATTTTCAAAGCAAGTGTCCCTTGGTCAAATGCCTCAGTTCAACTTATCTGTGAAGCAATTGTTGTTGGTGCCATTGTCGCTGAAGCAAATGTGGGTAAACACTGGGATGTTTCTTGAACAATTTCTTTCACATGTAGCAAAGCTTTCAGAATTTTACTGGATTTGCAAATAGTATTAGTTTCATGAAACATATAATATACAGCCAAATTCCATGCATACATGTACATGCTGATCTGATCGGGATCTCATCCTTATCAAACCTCTAATCGTTGTCAGATCTGGATTAGATCACCATCCTATCAGGGGGACGGGCTGAATAAAGTAAATGGTTTTTAATATTGATCAGCTCCTCAGATGGTGGCATCGGGGCCTGATCATGGTAAGATCACAATCCAATCCGGGTTGGTCTCCCTGCGCTCAAGATGAGATCACTATCCAATCTGGGTGAGATCTCTATCTGAGCAGCATGTTTACTTAGAACTCTGCTGTACTGTAGCTGTTTGAATACCTGCTTTTGTGTGGTGATACAGTGTTCGTTTAACCCCTTTAACAAGTAAAATTAGATGCCTGGTTAAAATCTTGGATTGTTTTATTTTTTTATTAACAATATGAAATATTTTACAGTTTAAGGATTATAGTAAGCTTGATTTGATAATGCTATCAGCATTTTGTGTTTACCCCAAAGTTATTTTCTCTAGAATTTATTTTCACCAGTGTTTTTGATTTTATTACAGGAATGCACGATTTAGTGGCTCAAAGTCTAGGTGGAGAGTTTAAATATTTTTACAAGATGACCAGTCCAACGAAAAAGAACTATGGTGCATTTGATAGAATATTTTGAAGAATGTCCATGCCCTAGCAATATGGGTTGATAATTTGTTGTCTGGCCAACATTACGTGAGTGGCAGCTGTCCGTGGCTCCACTCAGAAGGCTAGTTGGTGGCAGCAATGGGGTGAACAAAAACTAGGATGACGTTTAGATGTCCAGTGGTTTCGGAAGGAAATTTGGTCTGTTGGAAACAGGATGTGTGAACCATTCCGGAAATGGTGTCTGTGAAAGAGACTTCAAGAAAGTGACAGAACAGTTTTCAATTTTACAGCCAAAGAAAATCAGATTCTTGTTGTTTTGGAATGGTTATTTTTGATCAATCAGGTAATAGCTGGGAAGAAACTGTCTTGAGAGATCTTGGCCTGTGTTTGTCACTGTTTGACATTTGAGACAACTGACATCCGATTGCTAAAATCAGATAGTAAGCCACAATTGTTTTCTCCAATATATGTAAAAAAAAATGTTGTATGAATATCCTTATTTTGAAGGATTTTTGTGGAAATTCAAATTTGTTTGTATTTTTAAATTCATCAGTCTACCAGAAATGTTGTCATTTTAAATTTGAAATACATAGTAATGTTTCAATAACTTACTACATGTATAATGTGCTGTGACGAACATTTGGTGATCTGTTATTGTGGCGTCAAGAAAATATTTTAGTACAGTTATCCAATTAATCGGTTTGGCAGTTTTTTTTGTTGGTACGTACATCATAACTTAACCCTATTCCAATGTAAATAATAATATATCAGGAAATGTGTACATAATATTCCCTATTTTAGTTGTAAATAAATAAGCCCCTTGATTTAATAGTGCAGGCACTATTTTTAGAAGGATTTAGTGTATAAATATGTGAACAAATATTACCATATTTGATATATAGATTGGATTTGTTTTGAAAATTTGATAATTTTCAGATTTTTTTTTTTATTCTAAAATATAATAATTTGTTAACGTAGAGAAAAGATGCATGCCGATCTACCAGGACTCAAAACCACTACCTTTAGATTACCATACCTACAGAACTACGTTACCTGCAATGTGGGATTGTAAACACTTATTTTAGGCTTGTCTTAATTAAGTCTGACATTATCGCTTTATAATATTGATAATTATTTGAATTATGAATCTAATTATTCCATTTATAAAGTTGCACATCAAAATTTGGAACCACTTTAAAATGAGTTACTTATTAGACGGCATTTGATATTGATAAAACAATAAATAGGGCTATTTTTACATTATTGTGGAAATCATTTTTACTTTAAGCATAAATTTCTGTTTAAATTTAGCGGGCTAAAACGCAACAGAAGGCTTCATGTTGTTGTCAAGTCAAAATTGTGCATCATGTTTTGCACTCTATGCATCATCTTCTGTATCATCCTTGATGTCTAGAGGTGGTTTTCTTAATTCATCCATTGGTCTAGCACGCCTTCATCTTAGCGTAAAGCTCCTCTCGAGCAAACAACTTTGATCTGATAATTTATGAGAATGTTTTCATAAAGTCTTGTATTGCATTACTGTCCTTCTGGTAAGCTAGGTTGATTTTGAGAGGACTGTCTTTTCAAGGCCTATTTTTATGAGACAGACGTACATGTATCTATACATTTTAGACAAGCTTGGATTCCCTGGATGGCAAATTTGTGACTACTTAAATTAGCACTATTATTTGTTCAAAATATTAAAATCTGATTGCATGTCGAGTGAGAAATATACACTTTATTTTTTGTGCTATAGAAATACGATAACTATAACATCAAATAAATGAGTTTATCTAGTAGAATAGACCTTGAACTGAAAACAGAGCCTGATTATCTACACCACATAAACCTTGCTTGCACAATTATGAAAATGTCCATGTCTGACAACTTGAAAATTTCCCTCAAGTAATTAAATGCATGTGACTATGTGCAGTTTGGTCCAGTTAAAATTAAACTTCTAATACACATTAGGTTTTCTGAAACTTTCAAACCATTGTTTTGCATACTTGTAAGTGCAGTAAAGGTGAGGAGGGGGCATATTGTTAAAGAGGCTATACCTATGAAGCTTTATCATAGTTTCGTGAAAATTCAACAATTTCCTTTCATAAAACTGATTCACACTAGTTGTAAAAGAAAACATAAAAAACGATATTTTAATGAGCTGTTTCGGTATGCACAAATGACTTTGCGAGGAAGCCTTCCTCGTGAATATTCTCCCCCAAGACGAGCCACTGAGTCTATATTAGGTCAGAGGCCTTCGAAAAAATGTCAATTTCTGGTTGAGTTCACATCTCTATCTTTGTATCCACGGAGTCTGCCTTATACGGTACCTCCTCCTTATGAGGCAGTATTAATTAATGTTCGTGCATACATTAGACATCGTAATGGGGGTCGCATTAGAACGTGTTGCGAAACAGTAGCTTTTCATATGCCCGATATTTAAACTAACATATTGTTATCCTGCACAAAAATAGGTATATTTACATTATTGCAGAATTGTGTCACTTTAAAAAGTGTTAAACTAAGGGCATGTTCGATTGACTTTTCCATCAATCCAGAACAGATGAAACAACCAATCCAATTCCTTGTTGCATATCCATATGAACAGTCAATCGAACAGGCCTTAGATATCCTGACCCCATAGCCCAAGAAAATGGAACCCCCATGATTTAAAATTGTGGGCCCAAGAGAGTAAGAGCTCATAGCCTTTCTTTATGTGCGCAACATATTTGCTTCGTCAAATTCAGAGCTTTTAAATAGCAAGAATTTTTTTTAAAACATAGTTTTGAAAACTTACTTTGCACGGCAGCATCAGAAATTATACCTCAATCATGACTGGCTGTATACCAAATGACTTGCTGTCAACCAAAAAGAACAAATCAATTTGTAGCCACTGTTATACATGCAAGGGTGGGTTTTCGGCACCCATGGCATTGCGCTTGCACGCTGTCATAAGAATTAAATAACCAAGTATAAATAGCATGGTGTCTAACCCCAACATGCCCAAGCAAATAAACACTCTTTTCCCATAAAATACTCTGCAAAACCCATGTGAGAACACCATGTGAGAACTGCATCCCACATACGTTTGTGGAATGAGACTGAGACGCGCATCAGACAATCGAAAAGTGTGCTCTTTTGGGACGCTTTTCCTTTGTGACATCATTTGAATGCATCGATTTAAAGTGCCTTTCGCGTCATAGGACTTGCTGCAAAACTCATTTATTTTCGTTTGTTTATTGTTATTTGTCAAAACACATAACATATTTTAGGTTAAAAAATTTGCGCTCTCGAGAAGGAAAAATCCATCCCAATCTCGCCTGCTGCTCGGTAGGGATGCTTTTTCCTTCTCTTGAGTGGTAATTTTCATCCCAAAATCATGTTCTGTGGGATCTTCTCATTATCACACCTGAGCCTGCACGAGACCCGTGTGCATTCCCTGTTTTGTACTTAGCATTCAAAGGTGACTTCATGTAGAAGATGTGTAGCCCTCTGGCTTAGGTTCAGTTCAACCCACTTGATGTGAGGTATATGAGAAAAAAAGTACTAAGATCTGTTTTTAAAGTGTTTCTGATAATTTGTCAAGCAGCGCAAATTTATCATAGGCTTATTGTTATAATTGACGTTACGCTATCTTTTAACATAAGCATTTAAATTTATTTATCCATTGTGCTTGCTATGTAAAATTTTTGTATGTTCTTAGTATATTTAATTGTTTAATGATAAAAACAATGAAATCTCTCTTGGAAAAAAAAAGAAAATATTTTTTGATTAACAAGAAGTAAATAAAAATCAGTACATGCTTTCCTTTCTAAAAGTTTCTGTGTTGGCTTATGCAAAGGGCACATAAATCCTTACTACTGTTTCATATTTGTGTATAGAATTATTTCCCTTTGGACAGATTTGATCCTGCTTAAGCAATCTAGGTAAATCAATTCACTGGCAGAATTTCAGATCACATCCATCGTAGTATATGTTTGTGCAAAAGCTAATAGAGAAGTGCAGCTCTTAGTCTTGCAAAACACATATCTTCTTTGGTGTACAAGTAGGCCTCTACACATATCTTCTTTGGTGTACAAATAGGCCTCTAATTTTAAACTCATATGCCTATGCTTTATCTACATTTATTTTAGTATAATAACTATTTGTGCATAACATATAAAAGATTTGTTTAATTCTTGTATGTTTGACCTTGTGTACTTTCATACTATCATTTAATCTTAAAAGAACATTTCTTCATTCAGTTTAAATTGAAACTTTCCTTCCTTGAGTGAATAAATATTTTACTTTCTCTTCATCAAAAAGTTTTTTTGTGTTGTTGCTTCTTTTAAGAATGCCCAATCCAATATTTTTATATCAGCTCAAAGACGTAATGATTCTTTGTGTAATTCTTTGTTTATTATATTGGTACATTGTAAGTAAAGAAAAGCCTGAAAAGACTGCAATTATGTTACAAACTACGTTGACCTTCTATGTACGTACAATACTTTAGTTGAATAGATATGAATCATATATTGGGTCAAAGGGAAGCTACTCTGGTGACGGCAAATGTCACAGCATGTTTGCCTTTTGCTTTCCCATCAAACACTAGGAGATCAAAGTGAAATACCTTGTAAAAAGCAACGGCAAATACAATAAAAACTGATTTGATTTTTAAAAAATGAACACCTTGAAGAATTCAGTATTCTTGTTTAGTACAAGAGCTTCCTGTGGTATATTTTACACTGAGACTTATTGGATTTAGTTGTGGTGATTTGCTTAAAATCATGTGCTTGTCCTTTGTTGTCATTTTTTTTGCCAATAAAGAAGATGGTGATTCCCTTTACTCAATCGGCGTACACCTTGAGTGAAATAACCTTAAGTAAACTCATAAAACTCTGATCAAATAAACCAAAGTTTCATATTTATTGAGGATCTTGATTGAATTACAGCTTCAGATACCCCAAAGAATTGGCGCAAAAAGCTGAACGCTCGCATGAAAAGTTTTTCACTGGATACTCCTGACTCGCCAAAACATTTAGGAATTGATGAGTCAACAAAAAAGAAAAGTCATTCATTCACAAATACATGTGTCCCAGGTATCGTTTTAGGTTTGTACTTTATTTTCTTCATTTAAATTTTGGATTTTTTTCATATTTTTATTATTTTAATTTTCTTTAGTTTTTTTGAAAGACATACCCATTTCTTTCTTTGCCATTTTACATTTACAAATATAAAATGACGTCATTAGAATTATAATATTTTTTTTATCGATTTCTTATTTTTGTTCATGTACTTGTATTTTATTATGTTTTCCCCAAATATATTCCATTGCACAAATTCCTTTGTTTAAAAACTTGCTAAATGATTTATTTCTCTTCTGACATTGTTTAATTGATTTAATTTTACAATATTAGAAGCTCATTTACAATTTAGTTTACAAAAACAAGATTTTGGTAGCATTTGTTAAAAAAATGGATGAATTTAAGTTTTAGAAAGTCTTTATTTGATTTTCAATAAGAGCTATTCTTTTTAATACATCAGAATCATAATCGTAAAAAGTGAGCTCTTTTTTAAATTATGTAAATTCAACAGTAACATGAAGGGCCTATATTAAAAGGCAAATTATTGGGAAGTGTAAAATTCATCAATTTTTTCTGGCATGTTTAGCGACAGTTTTTAAAAAAAAAACCACTACATTAATTCAAAATTTGCTACCAGAATTTTAGTCATCACATAGTTTATTTTGTTATAAAATGTTTTTAGATTACCTAAATGTGTACTGTGTAAGAATTGTGTAAACACATTTTGACAGTCTACAACATTTGTAGTCATTTCAAATATTGAAGAGGAGGGTAAAAAAAAAGTATTCGTCTGATAGAGCAAATCGAGTTGTTTGATAAAACCGGCCTTAAAAATGTGTTTCTTAGTTTTCTTCTAGATGTCACTTTGCTAAAAAAAATAGATGGTGGACTGTTAATGTCAGATTCCTTTAGTATTATAACAGAACATTTAACAAGTAAATACAGTGTATACATTGAAATGTCCTGTAGTAATTGTATGTGCATTTTAAATATACAATTTCCTTTTTGCCCTATTTAAACTTGACTCGAGTGATTTGGTTTATTTTCTGTGAAAGGAATAACCGAAAAAGCATGGCATAAACCGTTCACCATAAATATTTTTCTGCATGATGAAAGTTCATTTAAATGAAAACTAATTGAAAAAACACACATTATTTTGTTTTCAGTTTTGCATATAACTCTATATGCTCTTATGAGTTTTTTTTCACTTTTAAGAATAAATAATAAGCAAATTTATTGAGCCAAAATATTCAGATTATTCTTTTAGTTTACCAAGTACATAGAAGTCACTCTGTTGTTTACAATGATTAGCGGCCGAAGTTGCTTGTAGTTTACAATGATCAGTGGCCAAATTCACTAGTTGTTTACAATGATCAGCGGCCGAAGTTACTTAAGTTGTTTACAATGATCAATGGCCAAAGTCACTAGTTGTTCAAAATGATCAGTGGCCGAAGTCACTAGTTGTTTACAATGATCAGTGGCCGAGGTCACTCATGGTTTACAATGACCAGTGGCCGAAGTCACTCGTTGTTTACAATGATCAGTGGCCAAGGGCTCTCTGAACCCATTGGTCTTTTTTAATTCACCAGAGCACCTTTTTGCAATTTTGTCATAAGAGTTAAATGCAGACCTTTAGAGAGTTAAAAGAGAGCTGTTGAAAGCGGAGAAAAAACAAAGGAAAGTCATCTTTACAAGTTAGAGCAGTCAAGTGGTTTGCAAATGATATTTTGCACAAATATTAGATTTCCGCTGATGATCTCTTAAATGAAACTACTATATGGTGAATTTTTTACAATAGGTTAATTGTTTCATTTAATTATTTCTTTCACAGAAATAACGGCTCAAATCAGTCTAACTTCAAAGCTATACAAAAATGAAATTGTACAATGTTATGTTACTATTAAGCAACTGTTACAATCCATACGGAAGTTATTCTTGTAAATACTAATCTGAGCTTCTAATTTGTGTCAATTTGACATTAATATTCCATCACATGGTATTTTCATTTAGGGGAAAATTCGTTGGAAAATCAAGCAACATTTGTAAACCATTGTAAGCAAATTGGGCTGTTCTGTCTATGAAGATGATTTCCTGTAATTTGTTTTCTCTTTTAAGTCGGAAGTACACTTTCCATTGTTGTTGCAAGTTAAAAATAGACAAAAATTTCTGAAAGTGTTTAGCAGTTTTGTTATAATAATTTTGTCACCTTCGACAAAAAATCCAGAAATTAAAATCTGGATTGATAACACGGTCTGTGCTTTTTTCTTGTTAATGATAGCCATTGTAAAATGACTAAAGGATCACAATCTATGTAAGATTTGTGACAAAACATGCTAGAGAATAGCCCAGTAGACCATTTCGGTTTAAGCAAATATTGATGTGCGATCCTGGGCGGCACTGAAATGAGTTCTTTGTTGCGTCATGTCATGATACAGTCGACAGACAAACTGACGTCATAATACAGGACTTTTGAGTAATGACGTTAAAACATTAGTGTGACGTCCCTTTCTTGTCACTTTACGGCAAAGAGGTGGCAAACAGCCTATGCTTTAAGATTGCATGG
>JAVFBY010254094.1:0-10602 GCA_034781015.1 Tonicella lineata | reverse complement strand
AACTTTTTCTATCTGGGAAAAATACAGAAACTCGCGGAGTTTCCTTTTATATAAAGTTTTAGCCCATTTAGCAGTTAGTGAGGCTTTAAGAGAACATGGCTTGTATTCATTCCGGAGGATTACTATATGAAGAAAAATGATCATGTTATAAACACAGGTGGGTGTTTAATGCTGTTATCAGAGATTCTAGCTGTTTATGAAAAGAACCGACCTGCCCATCCTAGAAGAAATTTTGAGAAAATGCTTTTATTAGGAGTATTTTCTGACTATTTTTATGATTCAGCAGTGCATAGAATTTAAATTTCCGTGTGTATTTTAATGGTGTATTCAACATAAATTTGGTGTACAAAATACCCCAGAATACAAAGTGTAGGCAGGTCTGGGAGAAAATGGGCCATTACAAATTTCTTCAACAGTACAAAACTACATCTACAACAGTAGATTTACACATATGCAATAAGTTACAAACTTCAATCTGACAGGACTATTTCCAAATTTAATTTTGGAAGCAATGTCTCTCTAAAGAGACTTGTACAAGGCTGGCACTTGTAGCTGGTTAGGAGAGAATTAACAGACAGAAAATGGAATCCACATTCAAGTAACAAGTTATGGGGCTAATTTCATAAAGCATTTTCTAACTTGGAAAAAGTAGAAACGAAAATAATATGTTACTGTTACATAAGGGATGTAACATATTCATTATTGGATGGACCATGTGTCTCCACACGGGTTGATTACTTGCAATGCAGCTAAAAAATTAAATGTTTAACTTATTAGTATTATTTATAGCATTTCAGAATACGATTATGGGTTATTTAACGAGGGTACTCCCGAGTGAATTAAACCATAATTGCCATGTGGCATGGCATAAGTGATTTTTCACATGACCTTTTATTATTTTAAATTAGCCTATATGGAGGAGGTGCAACCGTCCATCTGTCAGCTTTGCACTTTGACAGATGTGATACATTTATGACCTCAGTCTAGGTTGCAACCTTCTTCTAAAACTGTTTTCTATTTTTTCCCGTCTATTTTTCTTGCCTTAGTCAAAAACTGCTTTATGAAATTTGCCCTCTGATCACAGAAAAAGCAACTTTGGTAACTTAGCAAGTTTCTATTTAACTCTTTATCTACCAAAAAAAAAAAGTAAAAAAAAACCTACAGTGCATAATTTTTAAGCTATTTTACATGTTTAATGTACATGTATTTACTTTTAGCATAAATACATTGTAGTCAAATATTCTACAGTTCATCTTAGGGGAATTATACAGAAAATTTCTTACTTACTTTAGCAGTCATGTTTTAGCACGTCTTTATTTTAAATTTTTCTATGACTTTCGGCAATATGACGTTATAGTACCCACTCTTACTTCCGTTATGAAAATGCGTAGGCATAACATGGGGTGTTAGATACACCTAACTAAGAGATGGTGCATTGTCACATGGCAGGTGGGTACCATTTCATGATATTCCCAAACTTTCTGCAATATCAGTTGACCTAAAGACCCCTTTAATAATGTGCCATTGTTTTGTTTATGACCTCGGTTTTGAGTTAAATACAAAATAATAAACAGGTCGGCGTCACCAACAAGGTCAGTAATGGCAACAATTATTATCTTAGTACTTTAAAGGCTACAATTTTCAAACAACATATTTGAAAATTACATAGATTTTTAGTTGAAACCAAGTACAAATGTATAATGTTTATTGTGTGTATGTATGTATGTTCAACTGTTCAATGTAAGTATTTGCCAGTTTAAACCAAGTACAAATGTATAATGTTTATTGTGTGTATGTTCAATGTAAGTATTTGCCAATTCTATTGGTTTGGTGTAAAAAAAAAAAAAGTCCAGAGAATTGAATTCTCCTGTAAAGATAATATTTAGCACTTAATTTTTCACAAATCAATCAATGATTATACAAGTCAAAGAATTAAACCATAAATGGTGTTCATATTATAGAATGAGCCATTTAAGTACAAAAAATGCTTTGAGCTAAATTGAAACAATACTGGTCAATAGTTGGATGTTAAAGAAAAAAAAGATTTTAATTTTACCATATGGACAACACAATTCTGGCTTGATAAAATCTTTAATACATGTAGCAGATGGCAGAGTACATAGTTTCACATACATGTACAATCCCATATACATGGGTATTCCACCTAGATGTATACGACGGCATACAAGTCCAATAGGTGGAGGAAACATTAAAGACGAGACAGGACAAAGACTAAAAAAAAGATGACCCCACAAAATAAAAACACTTACTTCCTAATGATCGTTATCTCAGAGAGCACCAGGGCATCAGGAAGCTCTCGCTCAACCACCCGCTGCATCATGCGGTGGAACTTAAGGAACAAGATATTAACTTTTTATGGCTGAACACAGAGGAAAATTTTTAGTGACATTATTATAATGACTTTTCAGGTCATAAGACCAGCTTGAGAATACATACATGTATTTACATGTATGAGACTCCATTGACCATCTTGACTCACTACACCAAGCTGATGTAGATTATAAAGTACTGCTTGATGGCAAAGTTTAGAAGGTATTGATAAGACAATAGTTTTGTAATTTGACTACCAGATATTATTAAGGCCTAACGAATCCAACACTGGGTCCTTGACAGGTTATTGTTATTGACAAGATAAAGTTCTACATTGAACAAAGTGGAAAAAAGCACAGATTTTGATGGTCAAAGAAGATGTGGAGACATACATGATTATAAAGAACAATGGCAGACTCATTTATGTTGGCAAAGGAGATAAGTTTGACCCTGAAGCCAGCATTTGAAAGTGACACAATTTGATCACGTTGGTCATGAAACCAGGGTCAGGCTCCAACTTATCTCCCTTGTAAACAGTCCTACAGATTCCTACTTTGGTATATTGCTAGTTCTCCCAAGGTTCAAGATTTATTTCAACAATCTTGAATCTTGAATTTGTTTGCTAAAACAGTAAAATGCATCTTCCTTTGATCTGCAGAGCTGCTTTAATGTTATGTTGAATTTGTCAACTGCATGACTAGGAAAATGTTTGGATGTGTGGTAAAAAAATAAAAATAAAATGTGGAAAAAGTGATAAGAAAATAATTCAATTTAATCAGCATTTCTAAAATGTCGGAAGCTGAAAGATTGAAAATGACAATATGTGTTGTTTCAATTTGCAACACGTACACAAATTTTACAACATTTCAGACACTCTTATAACATTTTTTTATTTTACATTCTTTGTGAATCTTTGCTCTGTTCAATCCCATTATATCACATTAGCAGGCTATGCATTTTCAATGCAACTCAATTGAATATGCATTGTGATTTAATGAGGCAGACACCCTGTGATGCGCTTGTGAAAAATTTGGCATTTTTTCCAGGCCAGGGGTGGACTCAGATGGCGCTTGTGTACTAATGGTTGGAAATTGTGCAAAATGAGCTCAATTGTCTGACCTGCCCAGGTATAAAAAACAACTGTTAGACACATATTAACAGAATAAATACACAAAGCAGTTTATAGGAATATAAAATATAACTTTGGGTGATTAATGCTACGTAAATTCTCTTCTTAGTGCATGCATTGTAATTTAAAATCTTACACGATCAATGGAATGTGTCAATAATTAAAAACAAATGTCACAACGCGAAAACAGGGAGGTTCCAAGTGATATTAAAATGAGAAATGCTCCACAAACATATACATATATATTCACACAACTGGCATCACAATTCTTAAACAAGAGTTTATGTGGGGATGGGGTATCAATCTGATTAAAATCACATATAAATTAGCTCCTCGGTATTGTATTGTGGCAATGTAGATCTGAGAAAATACTGTAGCAATCAGTGTTCAATGACGTCAACTAGTGTGGGGTTCAAGAGAGGTCACCGTTTAAATGGTCTAATGAAATAACAGATAGCAGGAAGCTGTGGTAAACATAGATGCTTTTAAGCTGGGCGGTCCGAGGGGAATCCCCGACTCACATACCATAAATTAGTCAGCGACCCTCTGATTGGTCGACTAATCAACATCATTTATTAGGGCATGTTCTCAGATCTACATATATATATCGACAATATAATACCGGGGAGCTAATGTAGATCTGATTTTAATCAGATTGGATGGGGTATATAATAGACAATAGATTCTTCGTTTGGATGAAAAAGTTTGTGCAGGACATACATGGAGCCAATCTTAACATGTACATGTATCAATATTTTCGATTAAATACTATAAAATACAAGTAATAGAAAGGTGAAATTCCTGCCCAGGCTGGAGCAAAGTACTAGATGGGGATCTAGTTTGCTTAAGTTAGTTTTCATATATAACATCAACCACAGACATTGTTGTTAAAAATCGGTCCATATACATGGGTTCATTATGACGAAGTTCATTTTCAATGTAAATGAAATACAGCTCGTTTGCTGATCTTTCGAGCTATGGCTGCAAACATTTAAATTGTGAATTGCACAAGAAACCATTTAACTGGTATGGCAACACAATCCACATGTACACGTGTAGTGAAAAATGGAGAGCTGCACATTCCATAATCTTTGAAAACCAATGAACATCTTAAAAAATCCCAAAGTCAGGAGTTGATTGCTATCTAACAGTCACTTGATGTATTTAATCTGTACCTATGTGGATCAAATTTAGTTTTAACATCAGAGCTTAGTCTCTTGACTTTGCGGCCATTTGAGGGTTTAATTTCGGTTGACTCAGCTTCCTCAAATGAACCGAATGAGAGTTCACCATTGTCTGTATCCTCAGTATTACTGATATTAGGAAGACTGGCCTGTAAAAGGGGGTCCTCCCCCTCACCTTCACTTCCACACCTCGACTCTTTATATTTCAAGTTCGGAGTGCTCAGATTCTTCTCTTCCTCATCTCCCTTCGAATCGGGACTCAAATCTCCTAACGACGGAGAAGTTTCTTGAGCAAGTCTTAATGTTGCTGGAGGATTGCGCTTTTTACCACCTCTCTCTTCAATGAGCGCTCGTTCAGATTTGGACGCAGACACGAGTGGCTCCCTTTCATACTGGCTCATTCGTTTATCTTTCTCCGTCATTCTAAAAAGTTCCTCATCACTGACCTCCGAGTAGTGGATGCCATCTTTAGTATCCGTGGAGATGAATGACAAACGGTTCTTGATGATAGAGTCGTCAGAATTGTAGAGATTTTTCTGGTTTTTGAAGTTTGGTTCTTCATAAACGTGGTAGATTGACTGATCAGCGTTATAAGGCTGACCATTATTTCTCCGAGGTGTATCTTTGTGGGACTTCATGTTTTCCTGGCAGTATTCAGACACGAACTCACTATCCACCACTGAGCAGTCCACCATCGACAGATCCCCGTTGATCCCTCCGTTGTCATGTGGCTGGGGTTTAAGATGACCATTCTGGGGTGTGTAAATAAACCCGTTCTGATTAGAAAGTGGTGTAAGGACACTGCTGCTGTCACGACTACCAGAAATAGGACGGCTACTCTTCCTCTCTGTAAATAAAAATAGATTTGTCATACCTTATTTCAGAGGCATATTAGACTTGAAAATGTTATATACATGTACTTGTATGCTAATAAATACCAAAAAAATTATCCACAACTAATGTGTGCTCTATTTCAAAGTTTTAACACATTACTATTTCTTAATAAAACTAAAACCTAAATCTTTTAATGTGACCAGATTTAGATAGCCAATTATCCACAACTAATGTGTGCTCTATTTACATGTTTTAAACACATTACTACATGTATTTCTTATTAAAACTAAAACCTTAAACTTTTAACGTGACAGGATTTTGATAGCCATGCTTATTAGCCTACCGTCATTCAAACAATAAACATGTACTGCTAAAACCTATCTCTTTGATTACTGTTTATTATTGTCATGATTGTAGACATAAAAAAAGATTGTTGGTTTGACTGTTGTTTTAAGTACATTAGGTTATTTCACTCATATGGCAAATAAAGGTGTGCCAGCTGAATGGGATGAGGACACCACCCTTGTCATCATATGATCTGAACGTTTTCTTCCTAAATAAATATATTTTATGCAATGTTCATCAACTCTCAATTGAATGTAAGTCTGTGGATATTAAGGTGTTGAACAAAAAACTACTGAAAGTAATCTGTCTCAGTAGTCAAGTTAAAAAGATCTTGTTCACAGGTACTTGATTATTTGTTTCAGCACTGCACAAGATACGAACTTCCTACATGTATGTTAAACAGTATATCTTATATCCTATTCACAACAGTACTCAAACAGGTATTGTGAGGACATAATCCCTACAGCATAATATGTGGATGGAAAAAAAAAAGTATAAGGACAAAACCTACTTCTGGAAGGAGAAGAGTTTGATTTTCCCAAAATAGATGAAGTTGACTTCTTCCTCTTACGTCCACTCCATAGTTTAGAGAAATACTGAAAACAGATTAACATGTTCTTAGTAGTCATTTAGTAAGTCCTTGCCATTTGGCAAGCTCAGCCATATGCTTTAAATGACAAACTCAGTCTTATGCTTTGGATAACAAGCTTAGTTTTATGATTTTAATGACACGCTCAGCCCTTTGCTTTAAAATGCCAAGGCCTATTTAATAGTAATAATCCCTATATGTACATGAACATACACACTGGCGCAATTTAATAATAATATTGGGTATAAAAGAGGGGGAAACAGATACAGATATTTTTTTTCCTCAGTGGAGGCTTAATTATTTGTTTTAAAATGTAGAAGTAATTAAATGCACCTAAATCAGCCCAGTTTTTCACTACACAACTTTAGAACAAAAATACATTGTTATTTTTTTGGAGTAGAGATTGATTGATTGATTGGGGTTCAACGTCGGACTCAGAGGTACATGTATTTCACCTATATGACGGCGTGCCAGCCCCATGGGTGGAGGAAACTACCGTTCAAGTCACTGGCAACATGAAAGACAAGACATAAAATAACAAATAAAAAAAATTTAAATTTAAAAAAAAAATAAAAAAAATGACACCACAAAAAATGCCCCTTAACTCCGAGAGCCCCGGGGCATTAGGAAACTCCCGCCTAACCACCTCCACCCCAATAAGGGGCCTAACCTCTCCATTTGAACAAATTTGAATCCTTTTCCCCTACTGATCATTAGTGTCAAGTTTGATCAAACTTGGCCAAGCGTTTCTTGAGAATAAGTCGAAAATATGAAACTTTTAGCCTGAATTTGTCCATTTTTGGCCCTTTGTTATCCCCATAAGGGACCAAGACCCATTATTGCTACAACAAGCATGAAGTTGCAGGGCAATCCATAGTCCTCCAGCAGTACTTTTTGAATAGCAATGAGGGTACAGGTATGTCTTAATATTGCACATGAAGGTCATTTGTCTTTAAGGCTATCCAAAATAAATTGTTTCATGTCTTCCCAAGTTGTACCTTCGTGCCAAGTTTCAGGTTGCTGTGTGAAAGTGTGGAAGAAATGGGCCAAGCGAAAGCATGCAATAACTAATACTTGACCCAGTGACCTTGACCTTAAAGCCACGACCCCAATTTTGTTACGTGACACTCCGCCTTCCCAAGTTGTACCTTTGTGCCAAGTTTTAGGTTGCTGTGTGAAATAGTGTGGAAGAAATGGCCGGACAAGCAAAAGCATACAAAAACTAAAATTGAACTCGTGACCTTGACCTCACTACCCCCAATTTTTTAACGCGACAATTCGCCTTCACAAGTTGTACATTTGTGCCAAGTTTGAGGTTGCTGCGTGAAATAGAGTGGAAGAAATGGATCTGACAAGCAAACAAGCATACAAAAACTAAGACTTGAACCCGTTACCTTGACCTTGGTCTCACGATCCCAATTTTTTTACGCGACACTCCGCCTTCCCAAGTTGTACCTTTGTGCCAAATTTGAGATTGCTGTGTAAAATAGTGCCATAGGAATGGCCCAGACAAGATCTGAGTGAACGGATGGACGGACTGACGAGGCGTAAACCTATAATCCCCTCCCCCGGCCTATCGGTGGGGGGCTAACTAGTAATGCCCCAGTCCGAAAGGTCATGCATACCAAGTTTGGACAAAATTGGCACAGAAATTTCAAAGAAGATGTCAAAAATAAAGGTTTTCACTATACATGATATAACAATGCTTAACTTTGAACCCAAAATGCGTAACCTTTTTTTTTTATCAATCAATTAGCCGTGAACAAACTTTATACCACATGTCTTGAGCTATCTTTATATACAATTGGCTAAGCTCTAGCATTTATACTTTCTGAGAAGAAGATTTTTTAAGATTAACCATAATTTGGTTAATAATTTGGTTCCCTCACCGCATTAACACACAAAATAAAATTTTGTCGGCAGGGACAAAAAGGGAAACACTTACATGCCATCAAATGTGTCCATGTGAGGATCATTTACTGATTTACACACTGCCCCTAAGTCTCTGTCAATTACCGTCACCTGAAAGTAGGGTTGAATATATTTTAACTGCAATAAAAAAAAAGTTCTTCCAAATTAAAATGCATATAAGTACTATGCAGTAAACTCTAGTATAAAACTATACTAGTTTATCGACCCTGTATCAGTCCTTTGTTTAATTCAGGTTTTGTCAACCCAGAACCTATTTAATTCAACCAACAGGCTAACAGTATTTACAAAGTAATCCAAATGACCAAGAATTGTGTCTCCAAGGAATAATATGAAAAGGACACTTTACAGTCTCGCTGGGCCCCTTTGGCTAAAAATGTACAAAGAAATATATATTTCTTAAATTTAAATTTTAGTATTCAAAATTTAGCCCGGCGAAGAAACTATTGAATTGAAATCTTGATTTTCAGAATCTATGTCAGGAACTTCAGGAGGAGTTGTGTATATAAGGTAAGGTAAATATAAAGTGACATATATGGCGAAACAGTAAAGGGCCCTAACTCTGTTAAATAAACAGTCGGGACTGAAAAATCTTCATGCACATCCACTCTTCATAATGATGAAATGTGTAAAATATTATTGAAATCCAACTGGAACTTTAGGAGTAGTTGCGTTGACAAGGTAAAAATATACGGTAGTTAAATATATGGCAAAACTGTAAAGGGCCATAAACAGTTGCGACTACAAAAATCTTTAGGTGCATCCTCACTTCATAATGATAAAATCTGTAAAATATTATTGAAATTCAACTCAAACTTTAGGAGGAGTTGTGTTGACAAGATAGTCAAACAGACAGAAGTGCTGAAAGGAATAACAATTTCTGTGTTACACGAATGCTTCCAAAACATACTAACAAAACGAAACAAATAGCTTCGCGAATTGGGTTTATTTGTTTGATTGGGGTTAAATGCCATGCTCAGGGTCATTTCACATATATGACAGCATGCCAGTCCAATGGGCAATGGTTGGAGAAAACCACCCTTGACATCAATGGCAACATAAAAGAGGCCAGTCACGGACAGAACAAAGGACAGAACAGGACACCACAACAAATTAACTTCCTGATATTCCTTCGCTTCAATCACCCGCTCTGAAACTTGTAAATCAGTGTTAAAAAATTGCCTTTTTGAGCATCGTTGGTGATATAATTTTAGTTTTGTATTTAATGGATAATAACTGAACAGCCTACTTAAGAGGATCAGTGTGAGTGCCATTAATATGTTCATAAATCCTTTTAAAAAATTATTACAGCCTATGTTTTCTAATGAGTAATCTGCATGGAACAGGTGTGCAAAGATTGGGAAAATGTTATAGAATTGAAATATACCTGACTGTTCAAGATGATTTGATATATAGATGAATTTTGGCCAATCGGTTCTGTGAGGTTGACATCTGATTTTGGAAAAGGTTGAAGATTAGCTTCCAAAATAATGTCCTCTGTTACATCTCCCTCTTTCAATCCGTCTATTACAGCTTTCACATATATTTCAACTTCGGGTTTCCAATTTTCTGTCATGATTTGAATACCGCATTGAGCTGTTTCCTCATTAGTAGTGGATATAAACTGTATTTGAGGAACGGGTCTCCCACCGCATCGTAGTGGTTGTCGTTGGACAGAATTTGTGGTTATGCCAATTTTGCAGTCTGATTGGCTAATATTATCACATTGGCAGAAAAATATAGGGGGTAATAGAATTTGTAACACCAATGGTTTTGCCTCTTCACCCTCTGTCACTTCAACTTCTGTGGATTTTAACTGATAAAGAAATATAAATAGTTGATATTGAAAATTAACTATGGTTATTCAGCTATACGAGGGAGGGGATTTTCGCGCGTCAATTGAGATTTCTTTGTCTTAGGGGTCAGTCTGGAGTGTAATTTAATTTGCATAAAGCACACGTGATATAAGTAACCAGGGGCTACTGGCTAAATCGGCCGGTGTAAAGCTGCTTGCAGCTTCAGTTGACCGCGCCAAATCAGAAAGAAAGGACTGCTTTATTTGTGACCAGCTTCGCTAATTTCCTAGTTTATTTGCGAGTACTTTTATGAAATCCCGCCCACCCTACCCGCGTCTTGAGCTAACATGTGTTAGCTATCACTGAATTTTCCGTTTGTAGATGGTTTAGGGGGTTTCATGGGTAACATGGCAAAAAGGCACTGATAATTCTAATTATAGCACTTGAGTAACTGCCTGAGAAATA
>JAVFBY010253984.1:0-10603 GCA_034781015.1 Tonicella lineata | reverse complement strand
ATAGTTAATTGATTGACGAAAACTAGGGCCCTAATAATACCGGTCGGCATGCTGTTTTACGGCGAGTTCGATCTGTACCATGATTTTTCTTGGCTCATACACGATAAGTACACATTATATAATTTTCATTTCTGCAGTATTATTTTAATTTACGAACTAAATTTGATACCACTTGACTTAAAATCATTGCTATCTGAATTTACTGAAAAAACTAATTCTGAGAGCCTATGTATCTTTAATTGCATATTGTTGCATGAAATTTCTTGACTCCTTTTATCCCATATTTTTTTAAAAATTAATGTGTGACAGTGCAGACATTCTCTTTCTTACCAGTATTGGGTCAACCGTCATTATATTGAAATGAATTTTACAAATTTTTTGTTTCAGGGGAATGAAAACTCGCTTCCGATGGAGCTTTGCTCAAATTGTAAGTATGCCTTGAAGATCGCAAATTAATGGGTCATGTTATTATTATGAGACAGTTTGTTTAAAATAGCATGTTTATATGTTAATTTATATACTATTACTACATGTATACTTAAAGAATTTGATAATCGGGTATAGAATTCCATATTATATGCTGCTGTTATAGAATTTAGGTTTTAGGTTAGGACAAAAAACCTGTTATGTATTTGTAGATACATGTACATTGTAGTAACATGTCTTATGAGTGGCTTTATGTTAGTTAAGTGAAGTGAAAATCAATTTCAGCATGAGTAGCATGGCTTTGCTTGTTACCCGAGATAATAATAAAATATGCATTATGCAGCATCAGCTTATTGAATATATAATTAATGATTATTTAATTATGTAAGGTAATTATTTAATCAACTTTAAATGATTTTGTCATACATGCTATTATTATAAAGTGGACTTAAGCTGTTATCTAGGTTTAATATTGATGATGCAAACAGAATCATCATTTTTACAAGCCTACATGTGTAGGGATTAGTTCTATCTAGGGAAAGAATCATAGGACAAGCCATCAGGCATCAGGGGCCGATTCCTCAAAGCAATTTCTGACTTAAGTCAAAATTTTGAGTTGCTTATTTACCCTTTCTGTCTTTATTTTTCTAAGTGGTTTTATCTTTTCTGGTTACTTTATGACATTAATATAATATATACCAAATCTGAATTGTCTAGATTTAAAATTTAGACATTTTAGTTAATTTCCAATTTTCACTTAAGTCAGAAATTGCTTTGAGGCATCGGCCCCTGGGGTCTTATTCCTGAGCGAACCCTGCCATGCTCCTTTCTTTAACTACTCCTTTACTAATTTTTATGATATTTTATGGTGATTGGTGATTATGGTGAATAAACATTCCATTCAATTTCAGTTCAATCTCTTATTTTAATGTATAAGCTTGTATAAAATCAAAACAATTGATATTGTGTAAGTAATGTATACGTCACAGGTGGTTGACAGAAGCTTCATGATGCCAGAATTAAGAAGGGGCATCAGGAAAGATTTGTTGTGATGTCCTGGTTTGGCCATGTCTTATCACTGATGTTGCCGGTGGCGGTGACTTCAAGGACGGTTTCCTCCACCCATGATTTTACTGACATGTGGTCATATACAATGTAGGTGAAATACATGTACCCCTGAGCTCAGCAACAAACAATGGTCAAGCAATTAAATTGAAGCAATTGTCTAAACACTACTGATTGAATGATATGATGCAGGTTTGACTGTTTTTTATGTATATATATTGTGTATGTAACTCGAGTATAAAACTAATTTGAAAGCTGTGTTGAAATGCCATAAAGAAAATAGAACAATTTAGAACCCTGCCAAAAAAACTTAAATTGTCAAACCCATTTAAAGAAGTAAGAACTAAAACAAGTGATCTGTTTGCACTGACTAACATAATAAATCTGCACATGGTGTCTCTCTACTGTGTGTGACTATCTGTTCTGAATATGTTGGCTTTACTGTACAGTTGTTGAGTGGTGACTTCCCCTGGCATAATTGTGCATCAACCCTTGACTGTAAAGTATAGTGCTGACTTACAAAAATAGACTCCCAAGTAACCTCCCTTTGGCGACATGAATAATAGATCATAAAGTACAAATAGTTGTTTATACTGTACAGTTTCATAGCATGTATATGAAGAATAAAATTATAAAAACTTACTTTGACATGGCGGGTGGTTGGGCGGGAGCTTTCTGATGCCCTGGTGCTCTCTGGGTTAAGGGGCATCAGGAAGTAGAGTTTTTTTGTGGTGTCGTTTTTTTTCTCCTTGTTTTTATGTCTCGTCTTTCATGTTGCTAGTCGCGTGAACGGTGGTTTCCTCCACCCATGGGGCTGGCACGCCGTCATATAGGTGAAATACCCCTGGGTATGGCGTTAAACCCCAATCAATCAATCAATACTTTGACACATCTAACTGTATTCACATATATACAAAGTTTAACACTGGTATTAAAAGTTAAAGCTATATTAGTTTAAGAAAATTTATGTGCAGACCTTTATATTAAATAGTTTTGCTGTCATGAAAAGACCTGGGTATAATTTTTATGTTCATTGGATCTTGGATTTTATGTCTGTGTATTTGCCCCTTCTTTGACTAAATTGCTCAATCAATCATTCATATTCTTTTTGTTAAGTTAGTCATGTCAAGTTTTAATTTTTTTTTTTATAAAATGACTTCAAAGTTTGCCTAACTGTTTTGAATTAATGAAAGGACTGTTCTAATGTCTAAAATCAGAGAGTACAAATTGGTGAACTACCACAGTTACACAGAAAATTGCTGTGGTTTAAAAATTAAATTAACACCTCTTACTGTGTACAGTACTCAAAACCAAAGTATTTTTCATTCGATGCAATAGCAGCAAGCTATAAAATGAATTGCTGGATTTAAGTTTTAGCGTCATTTTAACATTCTATTTTAATAAATTTCTCTAACCCCTATACTCTATCAACTACAGCTGTTCAGGATTACGCATGTAAGTACTAAATATATCCGTTCATTAGGGCTCTCTTTTAGAATTCCCAATTTTCATCAGCCATTTTTCCCATACATGATTTTTCCTGTTATCTTTATTTATCATATATTTTACATGTGACTTTTCCATCAGCTTTTTATGGTATTTGGGAGGTTACAGTCTTACAGATCTATATTTAAGACCTGTCTGTTGTGTCTAGCTTCTTTGATTTTAGTCCAGCCTTGTAATGGATGTTGCATTTCTCAGTGTTTTATTACTATTTCAGCCTTTTACCACTGGCAGTTTGCATTTGTGTACCTTTACAATAATTTACTTTACTTTACTTTGTTTGCTTGTTTATTTATAAAAGTGTTCACTCGTTTTCAGCTTGGCAGATATTGATTTAGATCCGGAAATGCATGTATTTTGTTTTCCACTATTTGATTTTAATCCATATTTATTGATAATTGAAGTACCAGTAATTTAATTCAAACCAAATAAATATGACTTTTCCCCAGCGCCAAATGCAATATGTAGTTGGTAGGAGGCCTTGGAGCTTTCTGAATCGGAATACAGTTACTCTTTGAGCTTTTGGCCAATACAAAGTCGCAACGTGATTTACATCTGGTGCTTTACATCTCTCTCGTCTTTGTTTGTGGCCAGTAATGTCAAGGGTGGTTTTCTTCACCTGTTGGACTGACATGCTGTCATGTGAGTGAAATAACCTTAAGTAAGATGAAACCGCAATGTTATGTGACCTACCATTCCATAAGTATAGGTGAAATACCCCTGAGCACAGCATCAAACCCCAATTAAACAAACCATAATTATTTGTCATATCAAGAAACTATTCTTTAATAATGAGATTAAATGTTACAAACATGTACAGCTGCTGTTTGATTAATGGTATTGGCATATATATCTCTTTAAGGGGTTGTTTTCCCTAGGCACTACTTACACTACCCTGTAACATGTTTCATCCACTGTTGTCGTCATCTTAGCGTAACCCTGATGTTTCCACATAGTTCTGTTGTCAGCCTGACCTGGTTTCAGTTGTGTTTATAAGCAGAGTTCAGAGTTAAGTGTCCAAAACAATTATCTATCCACACCCTCTTTCACTTTGGCGCTAGGAGAGATACCGTTTGTGACAGGAAGTTTAGTGTTAAGGGCCATTTTCGATGAACACGATAACTGCAACCATATTATAGTACGTTAAATACTGGCTGCCATAGACACTGTGGACGTCATGTCGCAGCCACGTCATGACTGCAAACGTGGCGTCAGGCAGGAATAGAAATGTTTCTATTTTCCCAATCACATGCCTGGGGCTCATTTAACAAAGAGGGTATAAGTTACATCTGACGTAATTACCATGATGCCCAGCACTAAAGACATTCTGTCGTCATGACAATTGCGTTGAACTTAAGCTACACCCTCTTTGTAAAACGAGCCCCTGGTATAATTGTGTTTTTAGCCAATAATAAATGTTTAATTTAAAAAAAAACGCGCTTTACAATAATATGCAAACTGGAGGACAGATTTGCAGAGCATGTTATCAATATTGTAGGCATTTATAGCCAAATATAACTTAATTGTCCATTTGTGATCACATTTTCGTGATGGCTCTCCTTTAACAAGGGATTATTTAGCTATTTCCATTGTGTAGTAGATTTTAAAGAACCAAACACGATCCGTAAGTGTTAAAATCAAACTATATTTATTTATTTTTAAAAAATTCTTGCTTGACTTTTAACATGTAAATATGACGAGGGGTGGCTTGGCAGGAGCTTCCTGATACACTGGTGCCATCCGATCGTAGCTGAGGGGCATCAGGAATTAGATTTGTTATCATGTTCTTTGTCTTTTCATGTCTTTTATCATATGTTGCCAGTCAGTGGCAGTCACGTCACGAATGGTTTCCTCCACCCAATGGGTTAGCATGCCATCTGCCATATAGGTGAAATACACCTGAGCTTAAACAAATGTGCAAATACGTGTGATAACATGTATGTACCAGGCTAGACAACATATCGCTGGCATTTGAAATGCGTAGTGATGTCATTGGTTTCAACCGTTGTGGTGGCGGTTATTGTGTTCAGTGGAAATGGGCCTTAAGCCTATAGGGGAGGAATAAATCTTTTCGTCTAGAATTGCCTTGTCTCAAGAAAATCTGGTTATATGGGATGTAAGCTTACTTTACTTGTACTGTGCTAAAAATGTTGTTGTATAAAAGGAATTATGAGTAATATTAATTCTTTTAAGATTTTACGATTCTTCTTTTAACATTTCAATAAGTTTTCTCACTTTCCACTGATTATTTTATTGGTGCTTGGGATATATTTCTTATTCTTGTTACCATACTTTTGTATTTTGTTTCTCACCTCAATGACCTCATCCAACACACTCAAGTACAGTACACCAAAACATTAACCTAATGATGGTGACACCATGGGGCCAGGCTGTTTTCACTGTGTGTTCAGCCTGAACTCACCGAGTGGTCTAATCTTTAGGTTTATTTTTTGGCGCACTGTTTATATGTAATTTTCAGGTCTCGAGATAAGAGGTGTATCAGCGTATTATACACCTTAAAAAAATACACCTACAAGAAATAAACTAAGCGTACCTCAAACACCTGTTGAAAGTCGGATACGCCAAAGTCTTTCATTATTTATGTGATATATACTTAGTTTCAGAATAATAAAGACCATAAAACCAACGCGGCATGAGTTTCCAAGCAAAAATTTTGCAAGTATGTCTTCATGAGACTGAATGTTGATTCAATGATGCAGCATATTTTGCTTTCTTTTGGTCAGAAATCAGTAATAAATTCACGTAAATTTCAACATAAATTATGATTGTACGAGATATGAGAAAGAATTGATGCCATGCAGGCTTCTTTTTTTTTGTGGGTCAGCTTAAGACAAAAACTCACTTGGACAAAACCCCCTAGGACCAAACCCTATGGACAAAAACCCAAAACTTATATTTTTTATTTTAAGTTTATATTTATTTCTCTCAAATTATATTATAAATAGCATTGAACTAGCAAAAATACATTAAATACATGTTCAAATGACTAAGATAAATATTGTTAAAATATAGCATATATGTCTAACAAATATGTGGAAAAAATAAATTAGACTCTATAATCTATTGAATCATAATTAATGTGCTAAACATGTTTAAATTACTGATATAATAGGCCATTAGGCCTACATAATTAATTACACATCCATTGTTTCTGATAAAAAATATATGCACACACACAAATATGCACAACTACTTTTATACTTCACATGTTCAAATGAGAACGAATATGCATATAGCCCAGTGTAAACTGATGCACTACAGGCGAATAGTGTGCCCCGGTTCTCTGGTAGTGTCTTGTAGTGCAAATATATACATGTAGGCCTACATGTAGCTTTAATAAAATTAGATACCAATTCAATCATATCGGTATTGTCGTAGGGGTTTTGTCCAAGGGGGTTTTGTCCATTTTTTTTGTCTGTATCCCGATTAGTAATGCTACCGATATAGAAAACCCATTAAAATAAGTTAAATGCATTAAAGATATGCGATAAATTCGGTTCTTTCATGATTATGTATATTACATGCCCAACTAATTGCAAAATTTTTCGTATGGCCACGTAGTAGAATTAGATAAAATCAAGGATCCATCTCTAAGTGATGGGCTGTGTTAATCTAACATGTCTATTACACTAAAGTCATTGTCATTGCGCAAAATTGTTTAAACGAAGATATCTAAATGTACTTGAGCGAATTACGAACGTACAGCTCACATCAACTGTTTGTCCGAGTAAGGAATGCTGCTTTAAAACTTCAACTATATTTATCCCGATGTCACAAAAATGATAACACATTACAGTAGGATTTAAAGCGATACTGAACAATATAAATAAAATAGGAGATTTATCTGAAAGGCTTCATGGCGCAAGTGATTATCGTTTCAATTCGGAAAACGAAAGTTATTATCTGTAAGATATTACAAATATATTCCCGTTACAAATTCTACATTCTTCGTTGATAACAACAAGTACGTTTTTGTTTTATATGAAATTGGATGTCGTAACACAGATTGTTGTGGTATTACCATTGAAGCACTTAACTTTTTTGTTCCGCTTAAGGGGATATTTTTTTAGATTTTAATAGGAGTTCTATTGTCATGGTAATTGCAAATTGAACGGTTAAAAGCTTGATCGATTTTGCAAAGCAATCTTAAACTTCGAAATAATCTGCCATAGATTATAATTACAAAAATAAATAGAATATATATGGAGAAAAATATATTTGTATTCTGTAACGCAACAGTTTGGACCCGAGTAATCGTTAATGATTCTAGAAAACATTGTTATAAAGTGGACTTTTAACTGATTTGGCAGCACTTTTACGGTTGAATAGATTTTCACAGACTGGTTATTTATTCAATTCAGAAATCGATTAGTTCCAGGAATCCTCTACTATAAAACTTATTTCTTCGCGTTCCAATAAATGTGTTTATCAATTTGTTCTATCCACATCACCAACTGTTGTATATAGTCCGTCTACAACCCGCGGACAGATTCAGGCGGCGTATTATTCGCCTACGTTGAATTGGGATGGTTACCATTCTACTAGTATCGATTGCATTTAAAAAAAGATCTGATTATTATTTTTCGGGAGGCCGCATCAGTTTTTCCACTAAATGCATGAGATCTAATTAAATACAGAAACAAAACAACCAATTTATGCTGCTCTTCACAATTATTTTTGCTTTGACATAAGCTAGAAAGGCGAAAACGTTTTACGTTTTTCTTTGACAGCTAATGTGAATCAGTTTTATGAAAAGGAAAGTGTTGAATTTTCACGAAACTATGATAAGGCTTCATACCAAAATTCTGAGGTGACAGCCTCTTTATGTATAGCCAAAAAACAAACACAGGTTTTAGAATATATCTTGGGTTTCAAAGGCAACGAATAGGCATTTAATGTGTTCTATGGGCAGCAATGAATACAAACACTGATGAACTAGCTTTAGTAAAGATGAACTGTTTTACAAACGCATTGCAATGTCTTATGTAGGCCAATATGACACTTCAGATTTGTTCACAAATTAATCAAATACAGACAAATGGAATGTTTTCTGCATGGCTACCGTTAAGACGGTCTACGCGTGGACAATACGATATAACTTTTATTGATTATGGATAGTAAGACAACTCCTTGTTTACACAGCCTGAAGCCGGAATGAAAAATGATAAAATGATTTACAAAATGACAGACTTATTCTCTACGGGACAAAAAGCTCCATAGAACAGAGAGACCGTTTGGTACCATATTCTTCAGATCTTTACTTAACCCTTTGAACTCCGGCGGCCGGTATACAGGCCGTTTTTTAAACGCACACATACCCCAGCGGCCGTTTTGACGTCTTTAATATATGGACATATATATTAACAGGCTTTTGAATCAATCAGATTGTGTTTAAACCGAGGTCTTTGGTTTCTAGGCATCAAGGGACATCACTCTTGTTACACTTTGCGTAATTCTTTCAATCTGACAATTTTACGTGTATTTCTGGGCCGATTTAAGGATTTTAATTTTTTTCCCCTGCATTTATGATTTATTTGATGCGTCAATGCCGAACAGACGTTTTATTTGGTATTTTCCAACATGGAAAGAGACATAACTATTAAACATCAATTATGGTCCCGAAAGTGATTGATTATCTGAAAATGATATCGACGAAGTTTCTATCAGCAAGAACGTTCATCTAAACTGTGATGAAAGGCATGTTTATGATGATGATAAATGTGATGCAGGTAGGAGTATGTAATTTTCACAGCGGGAGGACAGAGTCAGGGACGAGTACTCGTCATGGCGTCAGAGTTAAGGGTTAAGGTGTATTTTAAATAATATAAGCCTTTCGTGGATTCATTCAACCATCTTTCGAACAATAACATTTTTGGTTTGACGATGATCTTTGACTTTAATTTAGTAGAAAAAAAGCATTCACATCATTTTAGTAATATATTATTGGAAACAATACGTGGGTTAACACCCTACCTTACTGTTATAGTTGTTATATAGTTTTCGGTATTTCTAGAATATTGCTATATTTTTAAACCAAGGCTAATCGTGAGATGCCGTGAATAGACAAATCAATAGTATCCCTACAAAATCAATTTTAATTTCATAGTAGCATGTCGTCTTTCCGTGCCATATTAATTATATACTGTCATAGCTAAGTTGGAAAGCATAATACACTAAACATCCGGTCTTAATCAAGTATTTATCGACTTAGAAATAAGTCTGATGTTGGTTTATGTGAAACTAAGATAATACGCCGTTAGTTATTGTGTGATTTGAACGGGAACTCTCCCTCGTACTACCTTATACACTTTCACACATTTAAGACTGGATGTGATAAAAGCTTGCAAAACTGATAAAAAAAAAACTTCTGCGAGTCGGGTGTCAAAGGTCAATATCATATATAATATATGTGAAATCCCTACCAACAATGGTTCCGCTGGCCATCACCCCAGCGACATTTGCTTTTGTCTTTTGATTTTCCATCCGGCGACATTTGCTCTGACGACAATTGCTGAGCCACAAATTATTTATTTGTTGTATAAGTATTAGCAGGTGTCAGCGGAGCAATTGCCACCGTGCTATTGCTGCCGGATCCTTTGTCGCCAGAGTCAATATACTCACGAAATTCCAGACTCTCTTGTCTTGACTGCAGCTGTCAGCCGATAGAGCACGGTTCAGCTTAATTTAAATTATCGAGAAAGAAAAAAACATAGCGACCAAATGACCCGAAGATTGCTAAACAGGTGTTCTGATCAGTTCTTTTTGAAAAATATTAAAAATAATAAATCGAACACAAAACCTATCTTTTTGAAAACATACAAATTAATTTTCGATTTATTTGTGGACTTTGAAACTTTAACTTTATCATTTAAAATATTTTGTAAAAAGAACTTACCAGAACACCAGCTTAGCGATCTCCGGTGCATTTTGGACGCCATTTCACCCCCTGATAGTTTAAATTAAGCTGAACCAGACTTTATCGGCTGACATCAGTCAAGACAATACAGTCTGGAATTTCGCGAGGCTACAATCAATCTAGTCAAAGTCTGAAGGTTTCGATGAGTGCCGATGAGAAATGATGGTAAAGATAATTATAACACAACTATCCTAGGTACGGATATTTCAGCCACAGGTATTCGTCAACTAATCAGAAACCAACTGAAACACTTGACCTTTGACGCCATCACGCGTATATCAGCAATTTGTAGAACATGCATGCTGGAGCTACATACCCTAGACCCTGCCGGAACTATTGTTTTTCACAATTAATCTGCGAGGCTATTTGAAGATGAAAATGGTATTAACAATAATAACTTCTGTATGGATGGAAACTTCTTAACAATGATGAGTAAACGATCTGTCAAATGAGATTTAAAACGTATCATTCACTTTGATAATGATCTCTTGAATACAATCCAAAAACACCAAAGGCAACAATTACCGGTGCCGTTTTTTTAAAAAAGACAATTGTTCTACAAACAAAAATAACAAACAACGGGGATTTCTTGATGCTGTAAAATTTTAATTTATTTAAATTAATAACCAAAAGAACTGCCACAGAACGCCACCATCCAATTGGAAACCGACA
>JAVFBY010253873.1:0-10603 GCA_034781015.1 Tonicella lineata | reverse complement strand
AGAGTTAATAAAGAACATGATGATTTGTCATTTTTGACTACCCTGTGCCAGTGCGATTTACTTTTCCAAATATATACATACATACATACATACTTTAACATCGTTCCAGCGTAGTCAATGTAATATACGAATATATTAATATGTATTCATGTGGCTTTATTTTCTGGCTATAAGGGGTATTTTTTTGTGCAGTAACATGTTTATGTTCTATTTGGGCGCCCTATATTAGAGATCGATGGAATAGCAGCTTTCTGTCGTTTCCGGTCTGTGTGGGCTAGCACCGGAACTCAGGTGACAGGTTGATAATAATTCAGCTGTGAAATATATTGACCATTCGCCTCATCACCGCGAGACCTGTATACAGGTTTGTTTTAACACCCTGTATATTGTAACTTAAGACAAATATATAGTGCGGTAACTCTGTGGGTTTTATCGATTATTCATACATCTCCCCGACTGTGAATACATGATTTGTCACCGTTGAAGAACATGCCTCGCCTATTTGCGAACGCTAATAATCACCTTTTTGTTACAATGAGCGCCTGGAAGAATAGCAAAAAAATGACACAAATGAAACTTTCATATTAAATAGTGTCATTATAAACTAAAACCTTGTGGAATGTTTGCCATATTTATCGATATCATGTATTGATATTGAAAGCATTATTTTATGCTGTAAACATATATCACATATATGTTGGGCTTAATTGTGGTGTTATACATTTAATTTAACAGTCTTTTGTTCAGGGTTGTAAAAGGGGTGTTTTTTGAGTACACGATTTCCTAAAGAAAGAACACATTTTTGTATAGCGTTAATTATACATTTTGTCCAGAATGAATCCCAGTGTTTTGATTTGACCTAAATTAACCAATTATACACACCATATTTTTTTTCTTCTTATAATTGTTAAAGGCCAATGTGTATACCTTAGAATAACGTATATTCACTAATAGATTATCGTATAAATCTATACGTAAAAAATATTGTACTTTGTCTGAATTAATCCGACAATACAAAATGAATCTTATCTCAGGTTAAGGTTTTACATAGTCATTTGTTAAAATCACAGCCTCGGTATGTACGGCAGCGGAGCTGAGACTGTGCCGGGCGCTTGCTCGGCTGTGTATCTGGTTAAAGCTACCGTTGCTGGTCTATCGATTTGAAACGGCACATCAGTGTTCTGAGAGTCAGTCAGACTCACTTCTTCTTGCCGTTTCCCGATGTCTACACGACATTAACTGTTGCTGCCTTCATTCACACAAATCGCCAGGCTTGTGCTTTATCTGATCAATGCCAATTTTTCTGGCGTTCTACATGGGGATGGCGAGGCGCGGTAATTGTTGGCTGGAAGGCCGAGCGAGCTATCTCAAACCCGAGAGACGAGACAGCCATTTCTAACAATATGGCGAATCTTGCCAAGAAGACAAGCTTTGGGTGAGACATCGCGACAGTCTACTACACTTAAAGTTTCTTGGCCCGTTTCCTTGGAAATATTGATCCTTATTTTCTCTGTGATATCACCTACTGTGTTTGCTTAGAATAATGTATGATTGATATTACGTTCGTGTTTATACTGTCCTCTTAACACTTCTCCCATTCTAATTCAAAGCTATCTCTTTTCAGGCGGCCATGATGGAGACGTTGGAAATCTGAGCACACAAGCGTCCCGTTAACTAACGACCAGGGATTTCAGTGACTGAGGGCATATGTGATGTGTATGGAAAGTCCTCGGTCAACAAAGCTTCACTTGGATCCATCTTCTGGGACATCAACAGGATGTCATTAAGACCCTTCTCTACACTGACCAACCTTACACATAACAAACTCAACATGACGGAAAATTTTACTGCCTCCCCGGAGATTATGCAAGAAATACCCTCTTTAAAAGGGATTTACATCTTCCTCTACTGCATAATATTCCTTCTGGGTGTCACGGGGAACTCTCTTGTTGTGTATGTAGTGCTGAGAAATAAGTCGATGCAGACAATTACAAATATATTCATTACAAACTTGGCAGCGTCGGACAGTCTGTTGTCGGTGCCTTTCACACCTCTCGCATACTTTATGGGAGCGTGGAATTTTGGCGATGCTCTGTGTCATATTGTACCAATGATCCAATGTATAAGCGTGTATGTTTCCACGCTTACGTCGACGGCAATTGCCATTGACCGTTATTTTGTTATTGTTTATCCATTCAAACCCCGAATGAAATTACTTGTTTGCCTGATGTTGATTGTGGCCGTCTGGATTATATCCATTTCCATATCCTTGCCGCTGGGGATTTACCAAGGGGTGCAACTCAACGAAAATCAGGAAGCTTACTGCATGGAAGATTGGCCCCGCCGGCAGTCGCGTCAGTTCTATACTGTCACCAGCCTGGTCCTGCAGTACATCGTGCCTTGCTGCATCATCACGTTTTGCTATTCCAAATTATCTCGCGTGTTGAAGAAAAGTTCAAGGGCTAAAATCGGAAGTGGTTCGAAATCACGAGAAAAGGATGAGATGGAAATTAAACGAAAGAGGCGAACCAACAAGATGTTGATTGCAATGGTAGCCATTTTCATGTGTTGCTGGCTGCCACTTAATATCGTCTTGCTTGTCTCCGATTACAAAGAAACTGTTCTTAAAGGCTACTACTACACTCTCTTCTTCTTCACGGCCCATGTTATCGCTATGAGTTCAATCATTTATAATCCATTTCTTTACGCATGGATGAATGACAATTTCAAGAAGGAGTTTAAGCAAATTCTACCATTTCTGTTTCCCCGTGGGCGACAATCCAATGTTAATGGAAGCTACACCCAGTACACTAACGTGGAGACACAACAGTCAGTGGTGAATAAATCCCCACAAAAAGAGAAAAATGGAAACGATAATGTGAAAACTACAAAGGCATATTTCCAGGCAGACTCGGAAAAAGTTCATCTAAAAATTGATGACGAAGACAGGAACAGTACCACGTAAAGCATTAAAAATCGAATGAATCCGTAAATAGTATTTCACAAACACACTTACGAGAGGATAACTGAGTCGATTTATTAAATGTATCATTTCAATTTAAATAAGAAAACAACCAAGTTAAAGGATATCAAAAACTGCTGTCAACTTATGCCAAAGTATTTGTTGACAAAATAGATCTGATCGAAGGTGACATTCTTCAGTGAGACAAATCTAAGGTAAGATTGAGCGAAAAAACTACTTTATGAAAGATACTTTGCTTAACAGCCTTAGTTTTTGTGTGTTGTCGTCGTCGCCCACGTGTGGTAAAAGATAAAGACAGGAAATGAAAGAGTCGAAACCTTAGTGCTATGACAATCAACGAAGGACGAAAGGCGTGATCTGTCGAGAGGAGCGGAAGGAGTACGGGACCTATAGAGTTCTGACCTCGCTTATCCATCAAGTCTACATGAGGCCTATTGTTTTTACATTCCGGGAATCTTACTGCTGACTATGAAAGTAGTTTATCATCATTTGAGGCTATGCTTATGAACGGGTTTCATTGTGTGACACTATACTTAATTGAATGACGTTTGTTTTTAAATGAAACCATTCTGTATGAAAGAGTTTCATTGCTGCGTGACGATGTTCTATACTAAATGGGCTGATCAATATGTGACAATGACACTATGAAAGGTATACATGTCTGCTTCATAAAATTACTTGAAAGCTATGTGACACTATTCATTATTGAAGTAAGTCTTTGCTGTCAAATGACGTTGTCTTTTGTGCACATAGATGAATGTGTGAAAGTATCCCTCACGAAATAGTTTGATTGCTGTGTATGGCATAAGTTGGTTAATTACCCCACGTCAGTATACTCGATGAACTGCCTTCATAGGTATGTAGTACGGTGGGTGTATCACAAACAGATTAGCTCATTGTATGGGGATGTGCTTGTCGAAAACGTCGACCCTGTGATCCTATGGTTGCTGGGGTAGCTTGATTGCGGTCTAATTATATGTGGCATGACTGAACCTCGATCAGCTTTGAGTACGGAAACGTTCTTCATCTAAAAACTCGACACGTGTTTGAGAATATCTTTCTTCTAATAAATTGATCGTTGTGTTCCTATGCTTCACGAAAGGGTATGTGATTTTACGCTGCATGAAGTAATAAGCCTGTTCACTTCCCTGGATGATTTTTTCAGTAGACGGATTCTAATTAATATATCTACAGGGCCTCATGTAACTTTGTGTGCTTGGTTTACAGGTACCTATGGATCAGCGGGGTAAAGTGGATAAAAAATTCCTGGTACACAGAAAGTGTGGGCGGTGAATAACCTGCGAACAGCTAACACTACACCTGTGTGCTTATTGTGTTAACGACTTAAGAAATAACACCGATTTATGAAGTAATCATTTAATGCCTTTTGTCTCCAATGTTGGGACGAAGCTGCAGAGCCAATTTATATGTAGTTAAAATTTTGTGATGAACATATCTGATGTTATATATTTTACCCCACTTGGACTGGCAATTTTATCGTTATCGACTTGAACATGACTGGGATACATATATCCCGACTATACCGGGGTGCTGTGTAAAGGAAATTAAATTGGACGGGACAGATCTGTGTAAAGTGTACATATCAATTACAAACAGAGTTAAAAGGGGTTACTTTGATCGTGGTTACGGACAGGTAACCCTGGACGTGAATTGCTCAGTTTGCGTTTTAATGATTTAGTTTCAATTTTCAGACGGTATCAAATAGGAAGCTATTGGTATTTTGGGTTTAGATACATTTTACAAAACATTTTGTAATGAAATTGTTGTGGCGATTGTTCTATCTTGTAAATAGAACTGTGCTCCTAATGAGACAGGGACTGATTGACACGTTACGCAGAGTTACCACTGTCAGCCAAAAATGTCTTCTATTGTAAATTTGCCATGAAAACAACCTGATCACAAAAATTACGTCTTGTCACATGACTTATAAATAGAAATTGATAAAACATACCCATGTTCGTAAATATAAATATTTATATATCTATAATTATATATATATACATACATATATATGTCAGTGGAATTAGCACAGTTACTTTTTGTTTTACTGACTAACTATACTTTTTGGCTTTATTGTGTGGGAGATATGCGTGATAGGTTTACTGTGTTGATATGTTATGTTCAGTTTCATTGTCAGAATTAATCATCAGTCCAAACTGATTGTTTCTTCCACGTTATATTTAGAAGACAATGTTGTAACACCGATATATCAAAACACATTTTTCCCACTATTTTTTAAAAGTTAAATTAATGAAATACACCGAAAAAAAGTCCAAACTATTTCGAATAGTTTCGTAGTAAACTATACAAGTACTTGATTTGATTTAATTTAAATTATTCACCAAAATATATTGGAAGAATTAAAGCTGTATTTAGCTCTTCTTTTTTTTATCGCATACACACAATTTGTAGCACATGTATTGCGGTAAAAAAGTGCATATGACAGCAGCATGAGTTCTTAATTTATTCCAGTCAAAGCAGGTTTATATTTGAGCATTTGGTATGCTTTTTTAAAATTTTTCGAAAAGTACTCGGAAACAAACTGTGGTAAACTTATCGTCATATGGCTTTTGCGAAAGTTTATTACATCTATTTGGACTTGCGCTAAATATTTACAGAGGTATTTATCCAGCTGTATGGTGGCGTACTTGTTGAACTAAATCATATGTCTTATCACGTGGAAGAAACATCACATAAGACAACTGTACATGTGCATTTATTCTGTTATTGAATGAAGGAGTGTCCGTCATGTACTGAACGAGTGCCAGAGTTTATTTGTATATTTTAAATTGTTATGAAAGGGTTTGTTTAGATGTCTATTTGCGTTCAGCTGAAAATGTTCGTTTTCAGTTCACAAGTTCTTATGGATACCGGTATACCTGTACGAATCTATAACGAATAATTTGTTTTGTTCAACTGTCAACTGCAGCCCAGAATGTGTGTTTTAGACCGATACCTATACTATGACTTTATAATCTATCTGAGACGTCGTCGAATAGCTAGAAGTGCTTTGGTTTCGAGCAAGTGTGTATCTTAAGCTAATCATGGGTGGGGTAGGAAATATATAAGATTTATAGACGCCTTATGTAAATGTCTTTGTATAGATATATCATAACTCGATATTGTTATGTACTGTTGTTCTAATATATATATATATTTGTTTGGTAGAATTAAGATCTTTTCTTCGGTTCCAAATTTCGGCATTACCTAAATAAACTGTTATAGCTGAAAATGTGTTGTATGTTTTAAAGCGATATTTAAATATGATTCTTATATACTTAAATACAGTTTGAGCCCGGAACGAATTATTAATCCAAGACTGCAAATAACTATATAAGTATTATGATATTATGACGAAAACGTTTTTGGATGGATTGTTACGATATAACCGGGTAAAGTTTGAATACCATAAATGTTGCTCTCGTGAAAGCGGTAAACCACTCAAAGCTTCCTATCTCGTGGGTTGGCGGTTTTACCGTTCACAGCAACAATGTGATGGTATTCAAACTTCACTGTGTAATTTTCTTTTTATATCAACGATACATTCGTCGATCTAATGATTTGCTATGACAAATGTAACCACGCAGGTTCAAAGCAGCACGACGTTAAATCAAAACGTGACATGAAATGGAATTCGCAATGACATATATCGAATGAAGCGTTGCGTACTGAAATGAAACGCGTTCGTATGCGACGCCATCAATTTAACAAATGCATTCGACGCAAACGAATTTGAAGTGAAAATCCGAAAATGTTATCTCAGTGAAATATCTTTTTTTTCTGTTAAACAAATCTTGATCTTTCACATACATATGAATAATAAATCCTGATCTTTCACACATATATCAATAATATAGTGGTTAACACTTTTCAATTTTCAAATTAAATTTGACTGAAAACTATGGTAAAATTGAATATTCCGGCTCCGTTATGACCTGCCAATTTTTAAAACAATCCTTACATTATCAACAGAGAAATAGTCCATTTATTTAGTGTGACATCAACAACAAGAACAACAAAAGCCCCAACAAAAGAGTGAGTAAGATCTAGACCCCGTTCAACACGGGTTAAGATATATATAAGCACTCAGGGCACCCCCTACGGAAATTGTAGTGTGCAATCTCTCCACTGTACCAAAGATAAATAAATCTTGGCTATATTGATACTGACTGAGACATCTGGAAGATTGTTTTGCCTCCTTTAATGATAACGTAGGTGTGTATTATAAGACATAGCCGTCGTAATAAACAACTTATGCTATCACATCATATTAAGTTTTATGCGAACATTGTGCATTTTATCTGACATTTAAATCCGTTATCAGAGTGAATCCCCAATGTGATGATTGAATTGTATAAACCTTAGAATACGAACATCCCCTGCATCAGCCGGTTGGGATTTCTGCCACAGTGGGTCGACTCGTGCGTTTTATATATAGATGCACTGCATTAGAATGTAACAAAATGTAGGTTTGTGTTACACATAATGTACACAAAAAGATGGATCTGTTTTTGCATATTCTATCTGTTGAAGCACATGTCATGATTATAAAACAATTCGTATAAGCCGACCATAAGTCTTAATGCCCGTTAACACGGCAACATTTAAACTGGTTTAAATGCCTAAGTGGCTTGAAACCGGTTCATCTTTTTCCGTCTAAATGCACATTACCTGGGGCTTCTAAACCGGTTTCACATACTTCATATGTTGCTTCGAGTCTGATTCTACGTAACATTGAATCTGATTTACAACTGCCGTCTGAATGGACCTGACTTCAAGCCAGTATAAATAACTACCCCAGAAGGAAATACGCAATGACGTAACCATAGGGTTACAATGACGTTTACATAGGCTTCAAGCCACTTTAGGCAGTGGCCGTCTGAATGGTCCACAGCTTAGAATGGAAACCGGTTTAATTTTAAAGCCGGTATCAATTGTGGCCGTCTGAACGGGCCTTTTGTCGAAATGTTAAATGCTACTACATATTTCTACATATATAACATGCAAACTGATTTAGAAGTGACTGTAAATCTGAGCAATGTATTTTGTAGGAATACAGTTTACTGATTTATCTTTTCTCTATCAATTCAGGCTTTACCGACTGGGGAAAAAACACCAGTTAAATACTGAATGAGTAGAATGTAGCAGATATTTTGAAGGCTAACTATAGAAAAAATGCAGAAAAACAATACCAACGAAAATAACCAAGCTGTAGAATTGGGCTTAATGTACAAAAAAATCTTCTTTATCTTGACTTCAAATTTAAACATAAGTACATTAAAAACATCTTAGCTACGGAATTCCTTTAAATAGTTCCTAAATAGTCCCATAAGAAATATCTAAAAAAAATAGAAAGTAATTTTTTAAAACTGTATTGTTTACTTTAGTGATATATATTAGCTTTAGATTAACCGATAAACTACTTTGTCTGACATATTTATAAACAAATATTAGCACCTAACAAAATTTCCTAAGAAAACCTAAGTTCCAATTTATGAACATACTTGCTTTATCAAAACGAAGTGTCTGGTATAGAACTCCTGTGATGACCCGATGTATGCTTGTATGACAATTGACACCGTACTCTGTTGAAAAGAGTGGACTCTGTTCCATTCCACAACAGAATACTCTGTTAAATAACCCCATTATCAACATAATATTCTCATATTATCAACAGAATATACTCACTCTGTTGTTGTCTTTTTTCAACAGAGTACTCTGTCAATTGCCATACAGCAGGGTTGTAAAATTTAACAGTCCTTTTACATGTTAAAATTTTACACCAGTTTTAGAAGCAATTTTACCCTTAAAATGGTGTAAAATTGCATTAGCGGCGAATTTGTGTGCTTACAATTCAAACAAATGAAGAAAAAATTACAACAAATTTTAATGTAAAATACGTGTCTGTAAAAAAACACCGAATACACTGTAAAATGTAACAGATTTTTCATCACTATAACTGTATGCTTTTGATAGGGAATGACGTAAAGAAAATTATTAAAGTCCTAACCTGCCGTCATCTTTTTATTTCGAGCATTAGAATTCTGATTGCTTTCTTAATGTAACATATATATACACATTGCATATACAGACTTATAATTAAATGTATTTGTCAAACAAACAGGTTATTAGAGCTCAAACCCAAGACACGTCTGCAGATTCATGACTTCGATTAATGAAATTTGTCCATTAATTATATCCCTTGGTGTAAAAATATCTCTATTAGATAGATACATACCATAGTTGAGTAAATGAAGGACTGTGCTATTTTGCAATACATACCGTACCAAAAATATATATTTTGAGGTTAATGACCTTCCTCAACGACAAAACTTACTACTTATACCACTGTAAAAATAGTTTGTTGTTATTTTTACATCAGAGTGGGAGTTATTTTACAAAGAAATGTGCTGTATAGCTACCAGTAACGATGTGTTGTTAACATACAGCGAAAAGCACTGACAAGCGCTTTTCACTGTAAAATAACAATGTATTTTTTTACTGTGTAGTTTGCAGTTTATCAACATTATCTATTCTGTAAATATGCCACCATTTAAGGTGTAAAAATACGAAATATTAAGTCCGCAATTTAACTGTGAAAAGCACTGCTCACAAAATTGCCAGCCCTTTTCACCGTAAAATAACAGTGTAATTTTTTACAGTGTAGTTTAGGCCAACGCTGTTAGATACACATGTATTTTGTCGTCTAGAGCGCTTTATTGACTAATAACAAAGGGAAACGTTGTATTGTACCTTTAAGGTAACGGAATAGTGTGCGTATATTGTTTAAGCTTTCATCTCGTTTAGTGGTTAGTGGGGCTTAAAGGATTACCAGTTACAAAAAATATTTTTAAACTTGTGGTCCGCTGCACAAAGAGTATAAAGAGGATATACCTCAGAATTTCGGTATGAAGCTTTATAATAGTTTCGTGAAAATTTAACACTTTCCTTTTCAAAAAACATATTCACACTTGTTGTGAGCATATAAAAGGTAAAAAAAAACGCGTTATTTTAATGTGTTTTTTTGATATGCACAAAATATTTTTCGCGGAAGCCTCTCTCATTAATATTCAACCAAGCCGAGCCACAGATCTATATAAGGAGATCAGCTGTCCATATATGGATGAGTTACCTAGACAATTAAACTTGTCTACTTTAGCCTGCATGGACAAGCCTTGCAGACAAGCACAACGCTCTATCAAATCAACGGTGTAAACTCGCACAATCGGAGGCGCTGATGTTGCGCCATTGCTAGAATTTTGTGGATGGCTTCATTCACTTTCTTGGAAGCTATAAACCACAAACCTTAAATTTTACGGGTTCAAATCCATAACCGATTTTTTTAAAACGACTTATATTCCCAGGCGCCTTGTTGAATGGCGATAAAACGCGCTTGTTGTGGCGCGTTCACATCATTCAACACAACAGCTGGGAATAGGTCTCGACGAAGAAAGTCATTTTAAAAAATTGGTTATTGATTTGATCCCGTAAAATTGTCGGGTTTGTGGTTTATAGCTTCCAAGGAAGTGAATGAAGCCATCAAAAAAAATTCTAGCAATGGCGCAACATTAGCGCCTCCGATTGTGCGAGTTTACTACA
>JAVFBY010253762.1:0-10604 GCA_034781015.1 Tonicella lineata | reverse complement strand
TATGGTGCACGGTGGGTTGCCTTCCGATGATCGGACGGTGGCCGTAGGATTATGGTCTCGAGAAAATGACCCCAAAAATCACCGGTGACATTCCGATGTCAAAGGTGAACGGAGGGTTCCCCGTCGGTTATCGGCCGATATCCTTAGGATTTTTATCAGATGGGTCTCCGTTGTCCAACTCATCGGAAAAAAATAACTCCACGCTATTTTCTTCCGATGTGCCCACCAATACCCAATTCTCGAAAGGTGACCGTAGGATGTTGAAAGGTCATCGGCGGGCCTCCCTACGATTTTTTTTAAAGTCAGCCCGTAACCTAATCGGTAGAGCATCTTTCCCCTAATCGGTGGTAATGTGACTGAGGCATACATGTATAGTTCCGGTCAATGGTGGCACATCGGTAGAACAACGGCGTTGTGTAGGAATAACATCTGCGGCGCATCGGTAACACTATGGAGACGGAAAAGTGGTATTCGGTAGTACATCGGCTCTTAGATCGGTAGGACAACGGTATCACAACGGGAACACCGGTAATACATCGGTGATTTTTCTAGTGCTATCTCGACGGATCTCCGCCAATTTTCTTGCCGTTGTTAATTTTATGCTCCGGTTTAGTCCCGGCGAGGTAGATCGGTAGTGTGTGACAGGGCCTTAGCAAAATGCATTATATTTAAAGTTATTATACTAGTTAAGAGATCGTTAGCGCATAGCTCTAAAAAATCTTTGTAAACTTCGAAATTAGCCAAACCAGACCCTGTTTCGGATATTATTCTTCCAACTTATATAAACTGTATGCCCTAATGGGAATTTGAACCATCTCGCCTGCAGCTGTTTCATTCAACATTCATTAAAACATTCATTGAAATCTTTGTAAACTTCGAAATTAGCCAAACCAGACCCTGTTTCGGATAGTATTCTTCCAACTTATATAAACTGTATGCCCTTATGGGGATTTGAACCATCTCGTCTGCAGCTGTTTCATTAAACGTTCGTTTATTCAAATAAAACGGACCCTGGCAATAGATATTCACGCCCGGTTCAACTATCGGTCTCCCTTTTTCCGTCATTCGAGCTCACTTTCCACTTTAAACATCGAGAATTTTCTTGACTTGCCAACCGCAATAAAGGCGCCAAACCTTGTCTTCCGGCGACCTTATTTCAAAATTTCCTAAAAGCTACCACACCATTTTCCTGATAACTGCGAAACAGTTCAACTATATGACCCATACATTGTATGTATTCGCATAACATATGCTAATTGCAGATTGGGTTGTATTCAACAGTCAATTCCATACCATATTGACGACTGGGTCTCCCTGCACTGTTCCATATACCATATACATCCTTAATACCGATAACTGATATTAGCCATATTCGTACTGAATATAGATTTATTTTGTAGACAATGTTCATAATCTAGAGCCCTGTTAAGCACTATAAAGAAGAGTTTGTATTTCTGGCTGTAGCCTGCAGGCCTATATTGTTTTGCAACAAAGCTAACATTCCACCACTGCTTGAGGTTGATAGAAACAAGTTATCTAGTTTTATACAACGTTCACAGCCACACTCAAAGACCGAGTCGTGTGGTCACTGTCAAGGAAAATGGCCATTTTCTGAAAGCTTCATTTTGCAAGAAATTTCAATAAAATTTCACACAGATGTCTGTCACGAAAATGTATTTAACAAGTTCAGAGTCAATGGGTCAACCGTCAGTGTAGCACGTTTGCCATTGTCCTGATGACTTTGTACGGGCGATTTCAATAACAGCTCCTCATATTTGCCTATAAAAAGGACATCCTGGAAAAATTTGTACCCCTAGTTTTGGGATCAAGGTCAGTATTGCTATTTTAGACAAAGCTCGATCTAGAAGCTTTGCTAATAGGTTGTAACTTCCATAGACTTGAATGTCTGGACTCTTTTTATGTCTCTCGGTGCAAACATATCACAACCTAACATTATGCCATACTGCGAGTTGACTTGTCTCGTTTATGGTGCATTTTTATTATTGAGAATTAGGTCTAAACAGTTTAATTTTCTACACGTGACAAAAATATAAATTGCTGTTGATCTTGAATTATGTTTTTATAAATTTTTCAGTTTTTCGCAGCTAGAAGATATGACGTTAAACTACTAGTCTGTATTAAAGGTTTTTTTCTTATTTCAGAAATATTGAAGGTAACAAAATTAACCACTACACCAGAAATATTTTTGATGAACTTAACCTTCAGACATTGTAAGTATTATATTATTTTAGATCATGCGATGTAAGACCCATTGCACCACTAATGTCGATGAGTTATATCAGAGAAATGGTTTCAATTGTTCCATGAACTAAGTATTGCCCTCCCTCGCCCCAAACAAAAACAAAAAACAATACACAACGAAATAATTCTTGTCATTTCATAAGTCTTGACTTGTAATTGTATGACTTTTGACTTATAACCTATTTTCCCATAAAGCTTGTAACTGGGTCTCGGTTTAACAAAAGTTCTGTTCGGTGTGTCAATCCATGGTATACAACAAGCTTTGTATATCGTGTGTTGTTGTTTACAACAAAACCAATTATGTTAGTACATGTATGTTAGGGGAAGCCACATAGTCCGGTGAAGATTAGTGTCGAAATTGTTCAAATGGTGATAGAAGCACCAACATTTGCATGAGTTATCCCCCCCCCCCCTTCTAGTAAGACTTGTGTACTCAACTATTTATCGTATGCTTTTGAAACGTGCATCCTAAATTCTTCTCAATATGCAGATCTATGTGCAATGTATAAACAAAGTTATCCGAATTATTCAAATTTCTACATAAATTATGCAAATCAGCTTTCTATCATTTATTTTTGGCTCAGATTCTTGTTCGGGCGGGATTTTGGTGGGGGTGGGGGGGGGCAATGTTAAGAGATAGCAGTAAAACTAGTGACAATTTTTATGTTAAGAGATAGCAGTAAAACTAATAGTGGCCGCAGGTCTCTGAAGAGCATTCCTTCTTATTTTTGTCTGATCCCTTTCCTGTCTGGCTCTTGGGAACTATTTAATTTAGGTTTTTGAAACTTGCATACTGCAGCTTTCTCTTTGTGTAGATGTGCAACGTAGAAAAAAATCCTCGGAATTATACACATTTCCGCATAAATTACGCAATTTAGCTGTATGTCAATTTTTTGGTATGATCCTTGTCCGGGATGGATCTTGTGTACTACGCAAATTTCCGCATAAATTATTCAGTTTGACATTTCTCTTTGTATCCGCCCTGTCCGGAAAGTATCTTGGTTAATATTTTACTTAGGCTCTTGAAACTTGCAAACTGCATTTTTCCCCTATGCAGATGTGAAAAATGGAGAAAAAATACGGAATTATTTAAATTTCTGCATAAATTATTCTATTTAGCTTTGTGTCAATTTTTTTCTGTTCCTTGTCCAACTAGGCTTGGTTAGGCCTACAATTTAACGTAGGCTATTGAAACTTGCATATTAAATTCTTCTCAACATGTTGATTTGCAACGAAGACAAAAATTAACAGAATTACTAAAATTTCCGCAAAAATCATTCATAATAGCTTTCTGTAAAAAAAAATATTTCTGGATCTTGGTTACTTTTTAACTCAGGCTTTCCAAACTTGCATGCTGCATTTTTATTTATACGCAGGTGTGCAAAAAGGAAACTAATTCAAGTAAATTTTAAAAATTGCCAATTTCAGCATAAATTATCCAAATTAGTTGTCTGTAAATGTTTTATTTATTTTTCTGTACCTTGGTTACCTTTTAACATTGCATACTAGATTCCTAATATGCAGATGTTCAAGGTAAAAAAAATCGAGAAATTTGTTAAAACTCCCATGGCAACTTAAAAACAGCCTTTAAATAATTAATGGAACGTGTGTATGTACTAAGGCAGTTTTGTATGATTGGAATTCAACTGTTGCTTCACTGTAGTTTTAAACTTTTAACTGTATGTGCATACTGTTAAGTGTATGTACATGTAGTTAGGGGGGGGGGGGGGTATTGTTAAGCAGGATGTAATTATATAAATGATAAACATACACTATAAATAAAGCTTGAACCCCAACTAATTATAGTTATAACTATGACAAAATCGTATTTATCTGTGTTTACTTTCGATAGCCTTTGCAGGTTGGAGAGCAATAACAGGTTGACAAAATGAGGGATGTAAGAATTATTATACTTATAATACATACATTTTATTCCAGAACCAGACAGCTTGAGATTATTTTATAATGTTATAATAAATATTTAGATTTAACCACAAACATGCAGCTATAGAAAAGATGACATTATGGGGAGAATTTATGACTTTGACAGCATTATTTATAACATGATGACATCTAGTTTTGACGTATGCACAGGAAACTTTCCCGACAAACCAAAAATCAATAACTTACTGATAAAATTAGAGTAAGACTTAGGTCTAGTTAACTACTTGTAAGTTTAGCTTGTAAAATATCTTACCGTTATTTTCAGTAAGATATTTTTGTATTTTAAAAAATAATTTAAAAACTTTTTGCGTACCATTATTAAATTTGTAACAATGTTTTCTGCTTATCATAATATCACCAATCTATCAACTATACACTACTCTATTTAAGGTAAAGTTTAAAATCGTCCAAAAACTATTTTTTTATTTGAGTGCTTTCAGTCAAATGTCCCGGGCACGATCCCTGGATATATTGATGTATATATATTGATTTGCATTTTAATGACGAAAGAAAGATAAGGCTTAGGTCTTGGGTTGCAATAGATTAAAGCATTATTTTACTATAATTGGGTTGATTCTAAAAAAGGCTTAAACCATTTTCATCAATCAGAAACCAAATTTTCCAATGTACAAATTGAGGTGTACATGTATTTTGGACAGATATCGTTGCATAACCACTATTGACAGCTATCTTGAAAATATGACGAATTTGTTGTGATGACTTGCATTTTGTCTGAATAGTTAGTCTGAGGGAATCATGTATGAAGAATGTGGTGCTTGTATAATCATTTAAATAGTTATGGTCCAAATATGCATCAATCTGACTGACTATTATAGTAAAGCCGCCATTGGCCGACAACTTGAAAACAATGGCAGTCGGACTATTGGAGATCATGTATGCATAATTTGGTGCTTGTATCACCATTTGAACAGCTTTAACTAAACTATGTAACGATCTGGCGGACTACACTATGTTAAAGCCGCCATCTGTAGCCATCTTGAAGAATAAATTGCATCCATATTGGTTTTTTAAATGGACAACACGTCATGCATGCAGAGTTTGGTGGTTGTATCACCATTTGAACAATCTGGTACAAGAATACTTATTTTGACGTTGATGGAATAATCTTATGCATATTAATATTAGGCCTAGTATTAGGGGTATTAAATTATTATTAAAGCCACCATTGGCAGCCGTCCTGAACAAAATGGCGTCGATTCTGAATTGTTGATGCCTAACTTTTTTTCTAAATATAAGGCCTTTGGAGATCATGTGGAGCATGTTTCATAATTTCAACGATTCTGGCCAAAATAGACTCTAATCTGACGGGATATAAAAGCGTATAATAAATGCATGTAAGAAGGAACAAATATTTATTCCCTGTCAGAAAAAAATCCCACTCCTTGGGGAAATTTAATCGCTGCAAGTTCACGCGTCATGTTTAGAAAATAAATAAATGTTGCTGCCGGTTTAAAGATAAATGTTTTTTTCTTCATGTTCTAAACCAGTTTGAAGTTATCGGTTTGCACTTCTGAAACATTTCTTGTAAACTCACTAACAGCAAAATTTAACGCCTTTATTGTATCCGTTAAATTGACAGAATCAAGGTTGTATAACGTGTACATTTTTGGGGAAATCTATATCGAAGCAGGTCACCGATATTAGCCAATTTAACCACTGTCTCGTCGTGATTCTCGGTACAGTCATTTTTCAGGATATAAGGAAGCCGTTATAATTTTTTTATCAGCGATTAAAACTTGAGCTTACATTGACATTTTTCATAATTACAGTGCGTTGACGTCACAAAACTACTTGAAAACTAAATCTCTGGCGACAGGCCAGGTTTAATAATTAGTGTAATAGATGAACAGGCAGTGATTTAATTTCGCCAAGGCAGAGGGTTGTGTTCATGTAAATTGCCCATCCAGTCCTTGCTCTGTCTTTTGACGCATTTACTACACTAATTGTTCTCCACCCAACTGTGCGGAAAACTCTTTCATAAAGCTCACCTTCGAGAGTATAGGAAAACGTATAACTCCTTAATTTGCTATCATGCTGTATGCTCAATTGTAATAATTTTTGTTCTCATTTAAAGGAATTCCGATAGCTATAAATTCTGTTGTATTCTGAAAAAAGCAATATCCTGTACTCCTGAGATGGATCAGTTATCAACTTGTGAAGACCTCATGGCTCATAACACATTTAGGGTGTTCGTCTGGGTTTTTGGTAATGTATAATTATGTTGTTGATGGTTTCTTTGTCTTCAAGTGTTGACCTCCGTTTACGGTTTATTAGCAAGGGTCTGTGTGAATCTGGCTAAGAGTCAGCAGGAAGACAATTTGTTATGGCGTCATGTATTGTCTTCTATGCTCGTCGTGTGTTTTCTTTTTTGTTACCAGTGACATCGAGAATGGCTCCTTCATGTCATTTGGCTGTCACACCCATAAAAATGAAGTGACATTAGTTACCGTGTTAAACCTAAATCAAACCAACAAACCTTTTCTGGCTGCAGAAGACTCCGAAAGTTAAGACAAAATTGCGGAAATGCTTATTCGTTTAGATCGTCATTGCCTTCCTGTTGATCCTTTTTGTTATTTCTATGCTATAATTAGTTTTTGTTTAATTTCTTTATTTAATTATCTTAAAACCGTGACTAAAACATACAGGTTACCCTAGGGCGAACAGAGGTTACCCTAAATATTTGTTTGGGCAACCTGTTTTCAGGTTACCCTAGGATATTTTGGGTAACCTGTTATAGGTTACCGTAGAAAATGTTACAGCACAGGCCTGCTGCTATTGGTTCCATGGGTCTACTTCATAATACTTGATGGACTGTAAAACACCGCCTGTGATCTATTTACATTTCTGATTTGGCACAACACATTAAGATATGAAATAAAAGGTTAGATGAAGTTAATAATGAAGTCCACAGTGTATGTCGCAATACGAAATCGGAATGTCTATATGGCTTGATTTCCTTTGTGAAATTAACCCTTCTTACACTATTTCAGTGATCGTTTGTCGTTCTATTTATTCAATTATAGGCACCACAGCTCTACTTGGTAATGTCGGGGTTATTGTATGGCGTTCTGTACGAGAGGAAACAAACCAGGTCCACGCTTTGATGATTGGAAATCTCGCTGTAGCCGATGGTTTAATGGGGATATATATGATGGCAATTGGGAGCGTTGATTCTTACTACCGTGGACATTATATAGAGAACATGGATAACTGGCTTAAGAATCCCTTGTGTAAATTGTGTGGAGTTATGGCGACTGTCTCGAGCCAAGTATCGGTATTTACTCTTAGTCTGATCACTCTGGATAGATTCATCTGTATTGTGTACCCTCTGAGCTTCCGTAGAATTTCACTGGGGACCGCCAAGAAGCTGATTGCCGGTGTCTGGATTGTGGTGATCATACTTTCGGTCATTCCACTCTTTCCATCCACTTACATGTACTTTCATGATACATTTTATGCAAAGTCAGGAGTTTGCCTCCCAATTCAACTAACACAGGTAATTTCTTTTCAAAATTGTTTTAGTTTAGAATATTTGTTTCATAATATTATATCTGGTCTGCTAGCTGATTTCATAAACACGTTATTTGCTTATTTCTCAATTACGATAAACCGGTAACAGTTACCAACAGATAACTTTCCAAATGAAAGCATCTTTATAACGAAATGGGAATCGCCAGTGGCTGGAAAGGAAGGTAACTATGTCTCCATTGTGACAGGTAATGCCTCTATGTCATTGACTAACAATAGTATTCAATTGAATATTACTATCATGGTATTGTTAGGCAATGAGATAGATGGCGTTGCCTGTTATATGGGTGGCAATGTTATCTCCCTTTATTCCACTGGTGATGCCCATTATGAAAAAGTTATGTTATGAGTCTTGAAACGCACACCTCTTCTCGGATATCAGACAGAGATAACGGAAAAAATCGCGAAAATCACTTTCCAAATAGCATTTCAACTAGCCTACCGAGGAATACCTCCTTTTTGTTAAACAGGAAAAATAGGACAAGACCGACACAGGCAGAAATAATGTTCAGTTTATTAATAAAATTGTCTTCTCAACAACATGCATGATAGTAAAATATTAACATTGTCATACTATTGTGGTACATCGACATCTTACATTTTAAGTTGGTGATAAAAGAGCAATCGTCTAACATGTCACTTGTTGGCTTTTGTGTCGTCATAATCGTACTTAAATGATTGGTTTATTTTATAGGGACATCCAGCAGGTTGGGAATACTCCACAGCTATTTTTATTGCGCTAAACGCCGCCTCCTGTCTTGTGATATTCATCAGCTATGTGGTAATGTTTTATGTGGTTCGCAAGACACATCGTGCAACTCGAGGCACTGTGGATGAGAGAATGCTAAAAAATGAAATGACAATTGCACGCAGAATGATGTTGATTGTCAGCACAGATCTGATTTGTTGGTTACCAATCATCGCTACAGGAATTCTCTCACTAACGTCAAATGTCGAGATCCCTGGTAACTATCAATCTATGTTCTTTATTACGGCTAGTTTTGGGTGACAGCGTCTTAAGCCCCTTTCCCACATACACGATTTTGGCTACGGTAGAGCAAGATTTTTCAAATGTTCACATTCGTATTATTCGTGGACAATCGTGGTCTACCGTATAACACCGTTGGGGAATTTTGCGCCGTCGCAGATAAGCAAGATTTGTTGGGGTATGTTCAAAACAATCTTGTTGAGCCGTAGTGGTGAAAATGCCTTGGCCGACCGCAGAGGCATCGTAGAAGAGTCGAAATTTTGTCTTTACGCTGTCGTGGTGTGTCGTAACGGTCTCTTGTTCATTCGTACTCATTCATAGTCGCCGTACCATATACGTCAAGCCCCGACCTCACTACGGTGCTTATACGATACCATTACGATGGTGATACGATCCAACACGATTTTAACAAGATGCCACCATGAACGAGTTTTTGTATCACGTTACTCTTGTTGGTAATAGCGACTCATAGGAAAGTTAAACACACAAGCTGTCATGCAGAATTTGAAGAACACACGCAAAAGGGTGTTACCAGTTGTTTGGTTAAAACAACATCCTTCCATGGATCCAGAACCTTTTGTAAATGTCCCATCAGTTCCAATAGACGTTGAAGTCCACTCCGAAGACATTCTATCACAACCTGATGCTCCAGATGATGAGAACAATCGTGTGAATAACTTTAAACCACTTCCATGGTATTATGGAAGTTCATTCTTTTTTATGTATCAGCTACCTCCTCACTCTCTGGGATGCTTGGAATTTCATCACTTCGTCGCACTTTTCTAGAGTAATGTCATCATAGGTTTCAGGGATGATTTTGCTTATGTTGTGGTGTGTTACCAGAAACCCATACTGAAGGCTTTTATATGAGTATCCCGTCGCCATGTAGCACAGAGTTATAGCAGTGCGTATACCCGGATCTAAGGACTTGCGCCACAAAGTATCCTTCTTCTGTAAATGAGGTCCAACGCGTTACACCAACTCAGTAAAAAGTTGATTGGTCACACGGGGAAAGTTCTTGCTTGTAACTTGCGGATTAGTACTGATCAAATAATGGACGCATCACCCAAAGTTCTCTTTACCTGGCTTTCACATATGCTCCCAATCACATGGAAGCAAACAGCTGCAGCAGCCAACAGTTTTTCTTTTTCCTCCAGATCAGCGGTTTGCATGTGTTGCAGATTAATGAACATGGTACATATGAAAAAATAAACCTACAGCATTCATATATCTATTAGTTCACCCATTGAACGTGTTTGTCATGTAATTTATCAAACGTACAGGCATCTTACTAATTCGTACTAGCGTCTTGTGAATCTTAATGATGCCGTAATGGCGTCGTAGGGAAATATTAGATTTTCGTAGTACGCCATGATAAATCTTGAGGATTTCGTATTACTGTCTAAATAATTCGTAAAATTATCGTGAAATTATCGTATTACTGTCGCACAACATCTTGACAGCGCTTTGGTAGAGTCTTAACAAGACGTTAAATTCGATTGCTACAGTACGATTTTTAAACATCTTGCTCTATCGTAGTAAAAGTCGTGTATGTGGGAAAGGGGCTAAATTTAAGCCGCTCTAGAGAAGGTGGAAATTTACACAATTTAGCTGAGAAAAATGTTTAGGCCCCTATTAAACGGCTTTCTTTTGAACAGATGTTGTCCGCCCATTAATGGTGAACGTCAAAAAATAAAAACGTTTACTTCTATTTTAAAGAAAAATAGGAAATCAAAACTTTCAGTTTATGGCAAAAATGGAAAGTGCATAACTTTTTCTATCTTGGAAAAATACAGAAACTCGCCGATTTTCATTTTAAAAATAGTTTTATAGCGTTTAACACGTCTAGCGGTTAGTGTGC
>JAVFBY010253651.1:0-10606 GCA_034781015.1 Tonicella lineata | reverse complement strand
GTAGTGGACAAATATATTGCATGTTCGAGTATTGTTCAATGCCACTATCAGACCAATAAGTTGTAAAGTACTTTACAAGAATTGAATTCGTTTGGACTTGCACGAATTCCAATAAATAAAACAAGAATGGAATTCGTGTCGGCTTTCATGAAGGCCAATAACTAACATAAACATACCTTATTGCACAGTTAAAAGACAGTATATATGAAACTCACTAACTTTTCCCTGGGTCAACATTAAGAAAAAGCGCTCAGATAAGTTCTTTGCATTGATCTCTCTTGTACCGAGAAATAGCATTTTGAACGAAGTGTCCACAAGAACAAGAAGAAGAGCAAGAACGCTAGTGGGCTTTAGACCCCTTGGGGCCTAGACGCCCACGGGGTAAAAAGCGAGTTGATAATATGTATATAAATTCGCACAGCACAAATATCAAGGCTTTAAGGCATATATGGGTAGCTTATGCCTCAAAGCCTGTAGTCACATGGTTCGTATAAGCTGCAGACCACAGGCACAGGGTATGTATCGCAGTGCGAACTTGTTAATATGGAAATACAGAACAATACAAACCACTTCAAAGGGGCAATAAATCATTTGGGAGGATAAGTGGGCCTAGTATGGTGTTATTAGTGTTAAGTTGAACAATACAAACCAGTTTACAGGACATTAAATCAGCTGAATTTAAATGATAAAATTATATTGAAATCATTATCAAGCCTTTTCGTAAAGGTTAAGCGACCAAACTACCAAACAGAACTTATAGGCGTCTGAGTTGTATACATCTAACAAGCAGTTTACAGAGGCTATAAACCCCTAGAGTGGGTAGTAAACTAGAAGACTGGGTAAAGGGAATTTATATTTTTCGATTTGTCCAAAATGGTCTATTCCACAAATGTACAAGTATCACACATGTTTGCGAGGATATCTCGCGCTCGGAAAGCGGGCATATGTATTGGATTTGTCAACGAACTTCTAATTAACATTGGTCCAAATCCAATCAAAACTCCCGCTTCATGGTTTGCTTCTTAGCTTTGACTAAACCAAAGTTTTATAAACATTTCGCGTGGTTGTTAACAGCTGAAGTCAAACACAATTTCAGTTATGTGTTAAGCATGAATAGGACTAGTATCATGTTGAATGGTCCACCCTGCCATTTGCCTGTCAGCTGGGGTCGAGGTCGTGGGAATGTCACTAGGGACTACACAATCATACATCAACATTATTATTTCTTATCACAAACATTCTTAATTTAGATTTTACACTTTAAAGCATTAGAAAAACTTCTTTAGCAGCATTTTCCTTATTTTTTGGAAAACTCTCGCTGAATTAAAACATATAGGCTACTTGCCCAGGAAAAAAAACATACGGAAATCGATTCCACGAAACAAAAACTTCTCGGGATAAAACATGCTGTGTGAATGTTAACTAATTCAAACGCAGATTGGCGAATTAATTTAGCTTCTCTGTAATAATTCATACTGTGTGCAGGTTAAAGATTGACGAATTGGTTGATTGATTGTTTGGCTAGGGTTTTGATGTCGTGTCAGCTCAATGGGGAAAAGAAAGCTGACACATGACCAAAGTGACAAACAATAACAAAACGCAAGAAAAGCAACAGATGTAAAACGTGTTGCATGTAATGAGACAGTCTGCAAATTTACAGAGTAAGGTAACACAACAAAATGGCACACGAATTTTTTCAAACCACACGCTCATCCAATAGGATGATAGTGGTCATGTCAGATCTTAAAGTTGCTTTGGGCATGTTTAACCAACTTGAACTAGTTTAGACCAAAACTTTGGGATCAATAAGCGCCATGCCCAGCTTTTAGTTCCATGCATTTTATGCCCATTTTATGGAAAAGCTATTTCCTTGGAAAACTGTGTGAATGTGGACAGTTTGTCAAAATATAATAAACCGAATGTCAATCCGAGCAAAGTTACATTTGATAGTAAAGATTAAGAGAATTACATTGTTCTACCATCGTACGATATCAACATGTAGGTCGATCATATTCATACAGCTGTAATTCGCCGGACGACGACCGCAATATTTACGGCAATTTACCGAATAGCACTTCATAAAACTAGGATTCTTTATAACCAAGCCGGTTGTATACCGGGAAGGTTTTAACCGAATGCAAACGAACGTTCACCAAAATGTTTTGCTAATTTGTTTGTCTGTTTAGGTCTGGTCGTTTATGCATATCTGGTACTGGTCTATTTCATCGATATGTATAATTCTAAAACATCGATCGCCTCTGAATACGCGGTCTCTAATGTAACTTGAGAACTTAAATCTAGCTGGAACAATTATTCCAGAAATTGAAGACTACGATAAGCAGTTAATTTCCCTAGACACCTATATACCTACAGTGTTGGAAAGGGTTCACTGACAACGATCGATCCAAGCCACATAATCACCGACATAGATCAAAGTTCTTGGAGAATCTCGATTTCGACTTTGTTTTGATACGCCTGTTTTTTAAAACCTTGGTAATCTATCTTTATCCATATCACATATCTGATTGATTAGGTCTGTATCTTTCTAGGTAGATATTGTCTGCGGAGAGTCTACATCCTGTGAGTCTTTTCAAATCAAAGATCAGGCCATTTCAGGAAATGGTATAATCAGAGCCTAGATTGGGATAGTACTAAACTGGTACAAACGGCAGCTTTCCTTTCTAAAGTTGGATATTTGGTTTTGATATTAGTCCGTATACCAGTGCGAGTTCGATAATATAGAGACAGTTATGATACAGGCAAAATCATAGCACCAGACTTTCCTTCAGAGTATAATGGAAAAGTCGTGGTAAACATATATAATATAAGAAGTGTATAATGTTTTGCTTGTCATAAATACTGTAGTATGTTTGTCTGTCCTCTGGTTACTATATCCTACATGGCACAGCTTTATAGAAAATATCGTGCATGGCACAGCCTTATATTTACACTATTCACAATATGGTACATGACACAGCTTTATATTTACACTATTGACAATATCGCAAATGACATAGCTTTATTTTTACACTATAGGTTATACCGTACATGACACAGCTTTATATTTACACTATAGATAATACCGTACATGACACAGCTTTATATTTACACTATAGAGAATGTCGTACATGGCACAGCTTTGTATTTACATAAGCAATACTCAAATGACAGAAAAATAGAATTGCGGGTCATACCTGGGAAAGAGAGATGTTACGTTAATATTCATTTGCCAGCGTTCAGTCTAAACTATTGTATCTCTGTTTGGAAACCAGTCGGTTTGACAATGAATGTTGGCTTATAAGCGAACATACACGGATTCAAAACACGGAAGGGGTATGCAAAGCCCAACAGTTTCGAACTGTAAGTTTTTTAAAGAGTATACTTTTGCAGTGTACCGGAATATAAAGTAGCCGAAAAGATACCACTAAATCATTTGAGCGTTAAATAAATAGGCCCAAATATATAGCCGTTATATATTCGAACACATACATGCCCTTTTATTGTGTCTTCTCCTACAATTGAACATCCTTCAGTTGACAGTCTCGTGGGATTTTCTCGACTATATTTCGCCTTGGTGTTTGACATTTTGAAAAGGAGCTTTTCGTCAGTGAGGGTGATCTTTGCATATTTCTATCAGCAAAGCATTAGTATCGTCTAGAAAAGCCTTGTGGATAAAAGGCGAGCAATAATATATTGATATGAACCACTTGTTAACGTAGAGAAATGTTAATCTGATCACTACTATCCCACTTGTATTAACAATTTGTATTAATTTGTAAGCCATAATCTTGAACAACCCAATCTAGAGCAACTATATACGAAGAAAGTGACGCAGTATATATAAGCCATTGGCTTAATGTGTACAGTTTGGCAAAAATAAAGTTTATAAAAAAAAAAAAAAGTGACGCAGTCATTGAGTCTTGTTTTGGTGTCAAAAGCGTAAAATAATTGTTCAGCTAGAAATTGTAAAAGCCGTCAACATTGATTAGCATGCACATCAGTTGGAATCGCCTTTACGAAGACAGTATGTACAGTTGGAAACCATTGCGCCCAATAATAACTGGATCAAGGAGTATTTTGATAATATTTAAATTATATGTGAGCAAGAATTTGTTTTGTTTATCAAATACGTTTTGAGTTAAAGTAATTAATACGGTCAATATAGCATAAGGTTCTTAAATCATGCTAGGCATCAAGATCCCGTTAGATCCGTTGTTAAAGCAGTTGAAAATTCAGCGGTTTTCTCAACCGACGTCCCAGTGCCATAGGGAATAACTTGCAGAAGTGTGTATGTATTTATACGAGTACATAATTATATATACATTATGCAATGTGATTGAATTCGGAAATATGGATGTATATGCGTTAAACCTTCCCATTGTATTTTTCTACGTCTATCATAGGGCAATTGTAAGCCAAAGATTAAGGTGTTGAGTTTTGTTCTGTCTACATTCTTAGAAATATGTGTGTATATGAAACTGTATATGTACAAATTGTTAAGGCTATACTGTTTCTTTTCTGCTGCTTTGTTTGTACTACTGCCTATTATTGATCGGTGACTAAACAGACAAACAAATGTCAGAATGAAATTGTTAGCCTACATAATAATGAGAATACAGATTACACTTTACGGGAATCCCGTATAGGTATGTCGGTAGAGTGTGGCCCTTTGCTCTCATGTTTATAAAATATGCATTGGTACATAACATGTAGAAAGCATATAGAGTAGACCATTTTCTCGCGAAAATACATGTCCTGTAATAAAGCACAGAGATCACTGGGCCAGCTTGCTCGAACCGAGCATTAAACGAGACATTAAGACCAGTTTCTGTCACGCCTACATTCCATATACTTGTTTACAGCTTTTGGAAACTATTTTGATAATAAGGACTGTGTTACTAACGGCTCGTTTGGCAAACAACCAGAAATACGGACTTCTGAAATGTCTGTACTGGCTAAACTTTATGGGGCAAAACATTAAAGAACCCATAATGTTTGACGTTAAGCGAGGACTGACGTTACTATTTTTGAGAAACACAAACAAGACCTCCAACAAGAGGCCATAAAAGACACCCGTCAGATATTAATAAAACGTTTAAATAAACAGAAAAGAGAACAAATACGTTTACTTTAAACCTTAAAGTGTGTGTGTCTGTGTGTATGTGGGTTTGTTCTTGGTTTAAATATAAGTTGATTGTCAACACAACTTGACAAAGGGAAACAGAGTAAGACGAGCTTAAAGTGTGTCTTCCCATAACATTAAGTACAAAATGATACTCGGATGTTTTACAGTATATATTAATGACACTTTACTCAGGAAATAGATAAGTAACATGTGGATGAGACGGCGGGGCACAGGCGACCAGTTAGTCGAACATAGTCGATTACTGCATGCTAGGTAATTACTGCTGGGTAATTATTTGATAATTGGCACGAGATTGCATAACATCCAAAGGAAACATGGATCTTAATTTTTTTTATCGGAAGTTTTAAGAAGGTAACCAGTTTAAATGATCCATGAAATTAAGATTTTCAGGCTTCTCGTATAGAGAAGATAAGTTTTCAAAAATATTATTTCTTTGAGTTTATATATAGGACAATCAGGAAAGAAATGATGGCACCAAGACGAAGAAGGTTTGTGTTCCCATAAATAACTGCAACTATTCCTTATAGATACATAGGCGTTCGAAATCTCTTTTATCAACAAATTCAGATAGCTACGAGTTTACGTAGTATTAACATTTGTCCCTAAATTAAAACACTACCGTCGAAATGAAATTTTTTCATTGAGTACTTAGTGTGTACGAGCAAAGAGAAATATTGCTAAAATTCTAACTCGAAGTAAAGAGGGCGTGGCATTGTTGTATGCCCATCTTTCGTCACTCGATTCAAAACGCTCCTACTGTGTCACGTTTGGCGACAGTTTAGGACGATCGAAGAACATCGCTTTTGTAAGGTTTTATTAGATACCAATCATTTGCGAGAATAAAAGCGGAATTTTGCCTATCAAGCTCTAGGTCTTCTTCATGCTAAGGGGACGTCAATCTAGGCCATCTTATACGTGAGTTGGCGCCCCTTTATTTTAATATGCTGGAAGCTCATTTAAATTTAACACTTTTAGTTAGTTAAAATCTACCGCTAAGTGTATACAGTTGAGGGAATTAACAAAGAGCTCCTTACTTCGGCTTCCTCTGAAAAATAAGTATTACTCATTTGATTCTGTTTTAACAGCAACAATGCCATATTTTGGGCGCGTATGTATCTTTAAGCTACAATTTACTTTTACAAGAGATGTATGTTTTCAGAACAATTTTTCTTAAATAAGACTTATAAAGATTAAAATTCAAATTAAGCCACGCTTTTTTTCTTGTTTGATTGGGGTTTAACGGAGGGCTATTCCATCTATATGAATTGCACGAGGAGTCAAAATAAGAAACGTCTCTTTAATTTCACCCCCAGCCTTGAATGTTAAATAACAAGACAACTCAGCCAGACATGTTAAATATGGATGACTCATTAACATTTTGCTAGACTCGCATACACTCTGTGCTAATATGTTAATATGTTATTTAACATTTTAGGCCTAACTGTAATGACCGAGGTACGAACAGTTCGTTATATGGTTGAAATCGGAATAAGATGGCAGAACCTAATTTCGGACGGCACTTGACATGTTTGATTCCTCAATTGATGGTATCTAACAAGAATGCCAAAGTAAATTTCGCTCGGAGTTATCCCCCTCGGTCTACTACCATACGGCGCGCTGGACATCCGGTCTCTAGCTGCCTGTCTGGATAACAATGTGCAACTCATTCCCTTCCTTGTTTCCGACTTGAGTGGAAGCAAGATTTGTCAGAGCCGGTTTTGAGAACTTAATAGCTATTAATAGTTATTTAGGCTGGTAATGTGTGAGCATCTTAACATGGAATTATTCTTCCCTGATATCGGATTAGTTCCTGCTTTGAGATGGTGATGTATACATTGTTATTTATTTACAAATTTGTCTGTCTTTGTAGGTGACGTGGCAGATTTTGTCCGGCAATGGCGGACATCTCTAGTGGCGGGATTGGCTTGCCAAGTGCGCGCGAGTACGCGTCAAGTGGGGATGCGAAGGGCATGTCGGTCGCGGGTTTGGATTCGGTTGTTATTGCTAAAGTTAGGACCAGAAAACAACGAAAAAATCCCGCGCCACGTGTTTTAGACTATCAAGACCAGTTAGCGTCGCTGTATGATCTTTTCCCGCATATGTTGGCTGCGCCTCAATTGGCGCCTCGGCGGTTGGCCACCATGGCGGATGTGGAGCCGGAGAGATTGGGCAGGATTCAATCTCAACCACCATCTAGCGCTATTGGAGAGTTAGTGGTAGGTCTGGATTCTGCTTTTGACACTCTTGCTTCGGGAAGCCGGCCTGACCCAGATGTTTTGTTCACCTCTTCGCCGCGCGGGGCTTTCTTAGTTGACCCGCCTACATTTAAGAACTACGCGTTGCATGGCATCCGGTGGTCTGTCAAGCCAGCCAAGGCGGAAAATTCCTTTCTTGACCTTTGTGGGTCCAAGCCCCTTAGACAGTCGGCGCCTGCGTTGAGTATTCATCAGGCTTCTATCTTAGAGGAGATAAGTAGGCAGTCAGTAGCTATCAACTTACTTAGACTGGTTCCTATAAGCCATCAGGGGTCTGTTGTCCAGCCTAGCGAGTCCAGCCTAGCGTTCCCTCGGACGACCTTCACGCTTTGGTGATCTTGTCCTGGCTGGCGACTTCGTTACGGCTGCGGCTAGGGCCAATGCGGACCTGATATGCAGGCCTGCCTTTACCACGGCGGCATTGGTGGGTCGTAAGAGACAGATTTATCTCGCTAACCTTCCCTCGGTTGCTCCCGAGTCCGTTAGGCGAATGGTACTGACGCAGTCGCCGGTCTCGGAGGAATTGTTTGATGGGGCGGCCTGTACGCAGACGGAGGTCATCTCAAGGGCTAGGCAAGACCTAGCTTTTCAGAGATTGGTTGACTTCCAGTCAGTCAGGAAACGCATATTAAGTAGGATTGTCTAAGAAGTGGAGAATCCGTCGTCATATAGGTGAAATACCCCTGAGTACGACGTTTTAATAGCACCAATCAAACAAACTAACTTTTGAACTTCATGAACCAAGTGATGAAAAAAGGACTCTTAACAAATATCTGTTGGCACACCTTTTTTACTTTGCCTTTGAGTTTTAGCATGATTTGTCTTGCTTGTAAGCCCCTACAAACTACAGTATAAAGTATAAAAGTATAAAATGAATTTTTTTTATTTTGACAGTTGAGTTTAAATTTATGGACAAATGTTAATATTACGTTAAATCCTAACAATTCAAAATGGACGACCATTTAAGCTGTAGGTGGTTGGAAGGATCTCTGCGAGCAGCATGGCCTCAGGGAGCTGATTTGTTTCAATTATCCGTTTTTTTTTTCCTTGTTCTCTCTTTGATGATCTCCTTTTGGTCTGGCGCTCTGTCATAACTGTAGATGAAATACCCGGAACACCAACCAACCAATCAATCAATCAATCAATCAATCAGCAAACCTATCTGTTGTAACACAAATATTTCAGAAAATGAACAGGCCCCTGGTTGCCATGGCTACAATGATTGTGTATTACGCTCATACTGTTCTCAGGAGTGCTAATGAGGCCTTCTTAAATCTTTGAATACACTTAAAAACCTCCATAATTGTGGAAAGATGACATAAAATTTCCGAAATAACACTGCTATTATGAGATCTGGACAGTCGCCCCATTTCCAAAACAACAAATGCAGGCACTGCTGCATATAAAAGCATTCATATGATTTATACCCGTATGTTCTTATTCCAGATGAAACAGAAAGCCGCCAGAGACAATGTTAAAGATACACCAGAGACTATTACGATTTTCTCATTCCTACAAATTCTAACAGCAATATTTGGATCATTTGCTCATGGGGGTAACGATGTCAGGTATGTATGGTAATATTGAAAGATATAAGCAGAAGCTTTTTATTACGCCCGTCGATGGGACGTATTATGGTATGGGGTTGTCCATCCATTCATCCATCTTCTTTGTCATCTACGTTAACTTGAAAACCGCTCTTTGAATGGGGTTCCTCCATCCATTTGACTGACTAGCTTGCCATCATATAGGTGAAATACCCCTGACCACAGCGTTCAGCGCCAAGTAATCAATCAATTGAAAAGTCTAGTGTGCTTACTTTTTTACTTGACTAATAATTTTTTGAAACCCTTTCTGCTAGTTCCTGCATTAACCCTCAGCCTATTAAAATCAGTTTTTACAAGAGGGCCTCACCTTAAATTTGGTTTTAACATTTAACCATAATTTGCAGGTAGATTTCAGAAGCATCATTTCACCTGTTTGTATGGCAGGCAGGCGTATGAGTGTAATAGCTCCCCTTTTTTTTTAAATGATCATAAAATTTATTGAATACAAAAAAAAATTACTGGTTAATTTGTCATATTTGTTTGGTTACATTCTTTAATTAAATTTTGAAGACTTTGACACTGAGACTTTATCTCTGAGAGAAATGAAAATGTATTATTCTCCCTGTTTCCAGCAATGCAATAGGTCCTTTGGTCGCATTATGGATCATCTTTAAGGAGGGTAGTGTCGCCCAGAAGTCTGCCACCCCTATCTGGTTGCTACTGTACGGTGGAGTGGGCATCTCTATTGGGCTGTGGATCTGGGGAAGAAGGGTCATCAAAACACTGGGAGAAGACTTAACAAAGATTACACCCAGCAGGTAGGAATTAGTGTTTTGTGAAGAAAAAAAACACAAAGGTGTTGATACATGTATATATGAAGACCACAAGGGGAAAAACGGAGATGTCACTTTTTATCAATTCCAGGGTTATTGAACTAGCCAATAGTTAGCACCATAAGGTTTCTCTCATAATATTTCTTTAATGAAAAAACAAGGCAGTATTTTTTAGGGTAAAAAGTTAAGTCATGCAATGAAAAAAAATCTGCCTAAAACTTTGCTCTTCAGTTTCTACAAAATTGACAAAACTGACATCTCTGGTTTTCCCCTTGTGGTCTTGAAATACATCTGTCTCTGCAGTTGTGATGACATGTTCGCAAATCTATTCCACTTTTTAAAAATAATTATTGTTTAAATCAAATGTACGGTGCAAGTCCCATCCATCTTTGAGTTGCATTTGAAATGGAGGTTGATAAAGCAAAAGGTTTTGGAGATTTTTGAGACATTTGTTACCTTTTATCCAACTTTGAAAAGAAATATTTTGAGACAAAACAAATCATATCGTTAGAACAAAGATAAGAACTGTCTTTCACATATTCCAATATGGAATTCAGAAATTAAATATTTTGAATCAAAAGCAAAGGTAGCATAAAGTCCATTATGGTAATAAACGTACTATAGGAAAAGAGTGTTCCCTTGGTTATTTTTTAAAAAAAAAACTATGTTAAATAGGTTAAAGGACAAGTCCAGCTTTTTTCAACCTAAACTTATTATTTTAAACATTTATTTTGTAAGGCATTAAATCCTGTCACATTTGGAACTGATAAAACATAACCGTTAATTTAAAAATTAGAAGTGAGTTCGTGACGTCAAAAATCCCTG
>JAVFBY010253429.1:0-10609 GCA_034781015.1 Tonicella lineata | reverse complement strand
TTAAATATCTGTCTGGGTCAATATTGTGTGTAGATTGATTGATTGTGGCTTACACCATACTCCGTATTTCACCTATATGACGGCATGCCAGCCCCATGGGTAGAGAAAACCACCGTTCACGTCACTGGCAATATGAAAGACGAGAAAAATGACAAAACATAAAAAAAAATTCTTCCTGATGTCCTTTAACCAAACCCCGAGAGCACCAGGGCATCAGGAAGCTCCCACCCAACCACCTGCGGTGTGTGAAGAAGCTTGAGACTTGATGTCAATCTTACCGTGCTACTCTAGGTGAGAAGTGTAGAGTCTGCCAGGAACGACAGAGATACTGTGAATGGTCGACCACGCGGTAATAATCTTTATCATCCATCGATACCTCCACATAATACGAATAGGATCTAAAGAAACAAAGTGTAATAAAGTTATACAAAAATATTAATATAAATTAAAACTACATGATTATTTTATTCATTGCAAGACAACACAACATAGTATGCGTAATGGCTTGGTGGTTAACAGCGTCTGACTGGCGTGACTACAGATCCTCCTTCGATGTACGGCACGGGTTCGATCTCCCCAGTGGACCTGCTTAGGTACAGAGGAAGTCACATATGTGACTTCGGCTATAGCGGGGGTGGTTTTTCCGTGGTTTCCTTCTCGGTTCTCCGCCACATTAAGTAGGATTGTCTAAGAAGTGGAAAATCCGGTCATATAGGTGAAATACCCCCGAGTACGACGTTAAACACCAATCAAACAAACAAACACAGTATAAGAATGTTATGAACAACAAGTTTGCATATTGAGCTTAAAGGCCCACTTAACCGTGAAAAGGTGAAAAATTGGTTGTAAAAGAATAAACAGAGAGTTTCTGTATTTTCGAATTTTCTTATATTCATGGGAGACAACAAATTTTCTGAACAAAGTTAGTCAGAGTTGTCTCCCTTGGACTATGCAAGTTTGGCAATATGCGTTTTAAAAAGTATCCCATAAAGTGTTATGGTACTGGCAGCCATATTATTTTATATTGGAATTTGTTGTAATGCAATCCTATCCATAGCATAAACAGGAGGGAGTTAGATAGGCCTATACATGTAAGTGTGAAGTTGAGTTAATCTGTCAATTTGTTTTAAATTTAAAACGGAAGGACAAATAGTATTTCCAAGTGCTTCAACAAAGTATTGAAATCGGAGAGAGCTTGTTTCATGTGCCCATTCTCCTAACACTTACTTGCCCTAGCTACAAGATGATATGAAATGATAATAAACTTTATTATTATGACTGCATTTGTTGTTGTTACATCCTTTACAAATATTAACACATTAACAGTAACAACATGGGTTTGGGGCAAAGCCGCATCCCAAAATAGTGGACAATTCCTTTTTATTTGCAGTTATTGCAGTGATTTTAGGTAAAAAAAACAAAACATCTATTTCTATTCCAACATATCATCTATACAGCTAAAAAAATAAAAAACAAAATTGAACATTTGCTGCCTTTTCTGCCTTTAAAAAACCTCCATTCACCCATCAAGAGTGAAATGGGGAAAGCCACCGAAAGGAACACTTCACCGCATTCGATTCGGATGATCCATTTTTTTCCAGAGGGATATACAGAAAAAAAGCAACAGTGAAGTTCCTGCATTCTCTACACGTTATATATCCTAAATTGGTTTTAAAATCTTGGTAATTGCATACATTTGGCTCATAAACATAACACGCTGCCCGACTTATAGGCTTCCATTTTAGATGATATATTGATTTTAAATGGAAGCGGTAGTCGACATACATTTTATGTCACCCCTGCACTGATTATGTTGTCAAGTATCGAGGCCTGAGCAGTTCCCGCGTTTCGCGTGACATCTACATTTTAAATGTTCTCTTTAAACAATTACGAATGTACCATGGACCTCTATAAACTATAACTGTCGTACTTCAGACCAATAATCGTACGTTGGTTGTGCTTTATAAACAAATGTCATCGTACTACGGGCCAGTCGCCCTAGATTAGTCGCCCTACATAAACAAGTACGATCGCACTACGCACCAGGAACTCCACATTCGTCGTTCTCTATAAACAAGTACGATCGCACTACGCATCAGGAAACCCACATCCGTCGTTCTCTATAAACAAGTACGATTGGCACTACGCATCAGGAAACTCACATCCGTCGTTCTCTATAAACAAGTACGATTCGCACTACGCATCAGGAACCCCACATCCGTCGTTCTCTATAAACAAGTGCGATTCGCACTACGCATCAGAAAACCCACATCCGTCGTTCTCTATAAACAAGTACGATCGCACTACGCATCAGGAACCCCACATTCGTCGTTCTCTTATAAACAAGTACGATCGTACTACCGACCAGGATCATTAACTTGATCGTTTTCTTTAACTTAGTAAATTGGTTCTAAAACACTATTATATCAATACCAGAGTCCATCAATCCTGTCAAGTATATCCATAGTAAGTGTCATCGAAATAGCAGTCAGGAGTTTTGTGTTATGACGATACGACAACAGAATTGTTAAGAGATAGCAGTTTAACTGATAGCAGCCAATCAATGATAAATCTAGGTCAAATGTGATGAAGGGAGACAACCCCTGCCCTTAAAAAAGACAACGTGTTATGCAGTGGGTTGCGTCCTTACCCGGCTTTCTCAGTTGATCATACTATGGTAGCCAACCTTTGGAGCTAAATCAAGGAATACTGCTGCTGTCGAAGAGTTAAGCAAATTTCTGCTTACCTTATTTAAATAAACTTTGTCATTTTTTTTAACGATCCCTGTCCGGGCTGGATCTTGGTAACTATTAAACGTAGGCTTTTGAAACTTGCATATTAAATCCTTTAAAACATGCAGATGTGCAGTGTAGAAAAAAGATCACCAGAATTATTCAAATTTCCACATAAATTATTCAAATAAGCTGTACCGGGGTATGTACAAAATTTTTTGTCCAACCCCTGTCTAGGCTGGATCTTCGGTAGGCTACTATTTAACTTAGGCTTTTGAAACTTGCTTACTGCATCCTTCTCGTTGTGCCGATGTGAAAGGTAGAAACAAATTTGCCAAATTATTCAAATTATGCATAAATTTTGCAAATTAGCTGTCTATCAATTTAATCTTTGTCTCGGGGCCCATCTGGACTGGATCTTGGTAACTATTTGTAAATACTTAGAAATGCTAGATTGTGAACGTGATAACTTTAAAACAAAAACACCATATTGTAGCATTAATATGTAGTGTGAGGATACACCACCGGGGATGCTCCTGGATGTTGCCCCGGGGTACTACATGTGAGGTTGCTGCTGACAGCTTTAATATGTAATATATCTTCACAGCACTTATATATAGTAATGTATAGCCCAGCCTTAACATGCAATACTGTGTAAGGATCCCCCTCACCAGGGTTGTACCCCGGGGGTCGGGGCATTAATTTACTTTGAATGAGGTGTGGTGTAGGGTGTGAGTTCTGGTGTTGAACTGTTGGTGTGATGTCGTTATGCTATACTGATGTCATCACATGCTATAGTTGTGTTGGGGAATATGGTGACGTCACAGGTCGTCTGCTTCAGTGAAAGTGTGTGAAGGCTAGATGCCATTTTGTTTTCGCTTGTAGATTGTTTTAGCTCAGACACTCGGTGAAGGGTACGATGACTGTGGATTTAGAGAGAATACAACTAAGGAACTTGCTCTATTACCAAGTAGTGCTTTTAAAGTGCTTCATCAATGTAGTGTTGGGCTCTTATGCAAAATAGCACTTAATGACGCCTAGTGAGAGAGTACATTCAAAGTTATATAATATAAAATTGCTCGAAACACGAACAACTGTGAATCGCCATGCGATTGCATGATCGTGATTTCGTTCCACGCTTTGATAATAAAACCAGACGACTTGGATGACCAGCGCACTTGTTTTAGACTCTTTTGAGGCCACAACACAGTTTGGGAGAAATGCTCAACCCACTAGCCTCACCTGCCAAATCAGAGCAAAATACTGAAAATTATGCTAGACGTGTTTCAGAGTCTTCACACAGAAACAGCACAGCCCGACACCGACAGGAGAGCCACCAGAAGACTATGCAATCATGCAGTTATTGCAGCTACCAAGCCAAGAGAGCTTCACATTTAAAATGACACTCACCTCTCGTCCACGGGAATGCCCCAGTGGAGGACCCAGCATGGGATTACACTCAACCAACCACGTTTACCACCAAAATTCTTCCAAACCACCAATACCCACAACCAGATAACCACAGCCAGACCACTTACCACCCGAGTCAGTAATACCAGAGATTTTATTTATTTTATTTTAATCACAACAGTGCACAATAAACATCCAACGGGAACAGTCTATATACAGGCAGTGACGGTATCCGGTCAGTTCAGTGTTCCAAGGGGGCTTTGTAATAGCTGCGTATACTAAGTCTATTGCAGACTTGTGTCGTTCATCCACTGTGCGATCAAGGGGTGGAAAGTCGTACGTGTCAAAATACTAGCCCTGACACCCCTGTTCGAAAAACACAGCGACCCAATTTGCCCAAGGTCGATCACACGGGTTCATGTTTAAAATACACCCGACAGGTGAATGGGGGTGGGGTGTTCTATGGTTACAGGCAAACACACCTAGGAACACTAGCGATGTCCACTTCAATCACGTTATCGACTTCAGCATAGAAAATGACATTGTCTTCTCGAGTGGTTTTTGGAATTTCATTTCCAGTCAAAGGTTGGGGTTAAATTCATCGTCGCTGTGTAGATTTGGGGACAGTCGAAACAGAACAGCACGTTTCCGCATTGAAATTCATCGCGGGTAATATCGTTTCCTAGGTCGTGGTTGGCTTTTCCCACACTGGTATACAGGTTGAAGTATGACTACATACAAATCCTCGTTGAAACTAGGGTGAGTGCTTGGGACGAGATTTGGCGCCCGCTCATGTGCAGGGCGAGGTAGTGCAGGTGGTTGTGATCGAAAGCAAAAGGGGATTTTCAACATAAGTACCGTCAAATGCATGCAGTGTTGTCGACCATGCAGACAATGAGCTGTTTCCGTAAGACTCTAAGAACAAGTTTTGTTCTTTGACTGAGGTTTGTCCTTGCGGCACAGCAAAGTACTTGATGCCTCGATTCAAGTATTTGGCAGGGGCTTTTCCCAAGGCCTTGACAAGTGCCAACTGAATGGCTTGACTGACATGATTTTACGCACGTGGACCTGCACATCCTGGTCACCACTTTAAAATCCGGGGCTGTTCTTGACTGCTGAGCAAGGTGAATATGTCTTATGCTCGAGTCAGGCGTAATTGCAGCGTCATGTGGATGAGGAGATAGCGATCCTGAAACCCGATGTCTGTTGCAGACGACCCATCATGTCCACCGATAGGTTTTGTTTGGTATGCAACAGGTGGTCTTTAAACACGGTGTTCTCGATGGTCTGGGTGTTGACTTTCCCGCCGTGCCTTTGAACCAGAGGGCTGCCGTCAATTAGGAGCTTTTAGCTTCAGTCCCAAAAGAGAGTAAGGTCTTGATGTAGGCGAGGTACGGGTACATGTTGCTGGATGCACTCCCCAATTTATCATTAAGGCTGGTATGGACTTTCTACCAACGACTGTGCAGCCAGAGGTTCGTCTGTACAACCTGCTCGTCTTCATTCCAGGGTGTGCCGTCACCTCTGACGATTTTTGCCTTGACATACAAAAACATGATGGCTAAATCAAAGTAGGTATCTGTGTCAGTGCGCAGACTCATACTTTAGTACATAATAACACTGTGGAGGACGGGGATATACCTACACCAATGGGACTCCTACGTTAGTACATATTAATGCTGTGGAGGGCAGGACTAAACCTACACATCCTGGACATATTTTGATTAAAATACAAGGCGGCTAGATTTTCAAACTTTGAGATGGATAGTTAGACAGGACAAGGACAGACTAAGAAAAAAACACTACAGATACACCACAAAAAAACTCTACTTCTTTACTCCCTTTAATAGCTCAGAAAGCACCAGGGCATCAGGAAGCTGCTGCCCAACCACCTGCTTGGGTGTTTTGGATAAAATACCCTTAAAGCATGCACACAATAGTAAATTTGTTTGTCTGGATTTCAGTACAGTGTAAACAGTCAGAAACAAAGAGGGTGGTTGGGCAGGAGCTTCCGGATACCCTGGTGCTCTCCAAGCTAAAGGCATTGTCCTTGCCCTGTCTCATCTTTTATGTTGCCAGTGACATCTAGAGTGGTTTTCTCCACCCATTGGGCTGGCACGCCGTTATATAGGTGAAATACCCCTGAGTTAATGTTGTTAAATCCCAACCAAACAAACAAACAAACCAAAGAAGGGACAAAACACAATATCTACAATCTAATGGTATATTTTATTGCTTAATGTCTAGCTTATATCAAGCACAGTAGTATTTACAATACATACTATAGATACTATAGTAATGAATATACAATTTTCACATACATGTGCACATAGAACTGTATTTGGCATCATTTCAAAACGGCAAAACAATTAAAATAGCCATTGTGTTAACCCATTTTTACGACAATTATGACCATTTTTCTGGAAAAAAAACTAAAAAAGACTTATTAAAAGCATCTGCTAGTGGTAAATAAAAATCCCACCAAAACAAAACTGCCAATATATAACAATAATAATTTCACTGAAACTGTCCACACTGTTAAAAATATAGGCAGCACAAGTTTCAGCAGGTTGCCCTTTTCAAAAACCAGTTCAATTTGTTTTGTACAATATAACCGGTCTATGCCAGGGTGTATCGTTTTGCCTTTTTGTATTACCAAAATATTAGTAACTAGTCAATTGACTTAAGTAAGCCGGCTAATCTTCAATATCAAGGTATAAAGCTACAGCTTTTCAGGGAAATTATAGGACATGAATTTGCTTGGGCTATAATAAAATCAACCAAGGCAGTCGTAATAATATATTGCATGGGGCTTTTCATTTATTTTTTTTATGGCCGAATTGTCTATGATGAAGTTGTACACAGATATATTGCTTTACTTGGCATTCACCCTGTTAGGCAAAGCCATGCTATTTAAGAGCAGACGCTTCCAAGATATTATACAAATGTAAAATAAATATACAAGACCAGATTATCCAGTGAATACTGATATGTTTTGAACTAGATTTTTATTTATTGTACAAATGATGATTTTGTTTACCTACCAATACAATTTTTTATGCATTTCATCATAGTAGAGAAAGGTTGAATTGTACACAAACAATTTATTTGTTTGAATTAAAATTTACAAATTAATAAAGAATATATACACCCCCATTTGCAGAAGCCAATGCATTTAAAACACTCGGGAACAGTAACCCTATATATTACAAACATTCATTTGATTCACTGTGTCGTGCTATGTGACTCAAAAGACATTATTTTTGTTATTTCGGGATAACACTTTCTTAGAACAGATTCTAGTGTCATGTCTTTGAACAGACTGAGTGTCTTGAGTTTGACTCCAATTTCTGTTCTTGAAAAGTGTTATCCCTAAACAAGGAAAATACTGTTAAAGGCCACTTTCTAAATGCGGAAAATTTATTTTATCACAAGACTTGTTTTTCATACTAATCATATCATAACTATTACAATTTAAATTCGTTTTCCAAGTTCATACAAAAAAGGGATTTCATGCTTTGTTTCGAGTCTGTTTTTGAATTATTAAAAAAACAAGAAAATTAACATATAAATCTCATTCATTCATTTTTATCATTTACGACTTATATAATTCACACAAATAATAACATTCCCACAAATTAAAATAAAACCTGTATTGGCAAAATTAAAACAGAAAATCTAAAAGTTTAAGTTTATAAATGTCATATACATTTTGCCACAATATTACTGATAACTTTACTGTTTAAAACGTAAATGGTGATGATGACAAAAAAAGGAACTTAGAAAAACACACAAGATTCTTTAAAAACATGACTTCTTTTGGATAAAACATAAAAGTTAAACAAAATATGTATAAAAACATCTTCAAGAAGGTATTAATAAATTCAACAAAAGACATATTATTCAAACAAACTACCAGAGTATGTAATGCAGATTTTCGCAAAGCTTTATAAATCCCTTTTTAAAAAAAATGGATTGATTGATTGATTGGTTGGTGTTTAACGTTATGCTCAAGTGTATTTCATCATATGATGTGTCGGTCTATAAAATAATGGGTGGAGGAAACCATCCTTGGTGTCACTGACTTCAAAGTCAGGATAAAGACAGGATGAAAAAACAAGACATCACAAAAAATGTATATAGTTACATTCCGAGTCCTAAGACACAACATTTGTCAACAAACCAACAGTTTGCTTCATGGCCATTTTTTTAGTTCTAAATAAGTTGCGCGCACATCTTGGGCACTGCTAGAGGGTGCTGCTGTTGTTTTGGTAATATAATGTTTCTCCAAACATGTCCAACAAAAAATATCACACAACAGGAATAAAATAAAGGATTAACAAGATATTATGAGGCTACTTACAGTGTATTTGACTATGGCCATTCTGGATTAGCTAGACCGCCAATTGTTTAAACATATATGTATGGCAAAATTGTTTTAAATAATTTTATATCACACTTCTCTTAACAATAAAGCTAGTTTAAGACATAAGCTGTTTAAAGCAGCTTCCAAAAATGGTTTTATATGTATGCAGTAATTGCTCATTGTCTTGTGACTGTCCCCATAAGGCAATTAATTGTATGGTGAACTTTATAGGCCATAATGATCATGTCTATGACATTAAACACTTTTATTAAATCTTTTTAAAAAAATCCTTCAAATTGTTTTTTTTAGTGTATCTAGGGACAAATGCAACTTTTTAATTATGGCACCCTTTTTAAGGACTTAATTTGGGCACAATTTTTTACAAAAAAAAAGAAACTTTTTGCTTAATTCGGGCGCCTATTAAGGGTACAAAAATTCATCTGTACATGTATTTGACCCTGGTATCATATGGCATATTGGTTTTGTAGAAACTTTAATAAACAATTAGTTAATTAATGTCACTTATATGGAGTGGCATCACATATACAACATGATTGTTTGGTCTTCGGTAGCGTTATACTCAAGATCACATATATATGATGACGGGGTCTTCAATTTCTACTCTGCCCTACTTAATATTGTGGGGAACACAGAGTAACTCACATAAAATCATTCCAGCTTAAGCCCAAGTAACCTTGCGTGACTCCTTCATATACTTAAGCCGGTCCAATGAACCTCTGAGATATATGTCATTATGACATAAAAGTTCACCATACAAAATGTACAATGTTTTACTAAACTTTCTAAATATGGCCCTAAATAGAGAATGAAAAATGTCAACACACATAATGAAAACATTTGTGGAAACCATTGTTCACTGTCTATCTGTTAATCTTAGACCCACTTTATGTTAGAGTTTTCTTCCTAGTTAACAACTGTAAAACAAGATATAACATTTTTTTATACAATTTAAACTAGTTGAATTCAGTATCACACTTTAAAAGAAGTTTAAATACTATGCTACGGTCAGTCACTACGATTCGTCTGTGTTGTAAATTATATAATCATATTTGAATTTCCTCTACCATATTCAATTCAGTCAAAAACTCATATAGCACCAGTGCACAAAGATCTCCCACAAGCCAACCATACTTGTGTTATTGAAGATGAATAAATACTATTAAATATGAGAAATATAATAACTAGTGACATATAAATTATTGCAATGCAACATAACACGACTGAACACTAATTTACACAAGGAGTTTTTAATGTTTTCATAATGAGAATCTACATTGAAATTGAATTAGACCTATGATTATGTTGTAGCATATTTGTGCCATTCTCACAGATTATTCAAACATTTGATCAACCAGAAATCTCTGCTGATAAACACATTCGTGTACACTGATATACTAGACTGATTGATATGTTCACAAAACATCGCCAGACAGGAGAAGTTATGAAAAGGTTTGCTCTGTAACATGAATACTGTATCCCAATGATTGAAGTTACACCTTTCTGTACTATCATGTGTGGAGAAAGTCTTCAGTCTATTGATGTGTAACTGTTGACTCTTAAAGTAGATCATTTTTAATGGGACCAGGACAGCTTGATATGCTCAAAGTATAAGTGTATATAATCGCCAGCTGAGTTGCAGAAATGAGATGATGATTTGTATGAGCATCTATTTGTATTTTTCCTCCTAAAAACATGGAGAAGCAAACACAAAGTTTATACATATTCTAAAAAAACGTGGCTGATTTTAATGATCCATGATTCGTAAATTGCCCGAGACAATTTTATTTTCCAATATGGCTCCTGTTGGGATGTCAATACGATCACCATGATTGGCGATTATTATTACTGTGCCCTGTAAAAAAAGAAAGAAGATGAAATAAGTTTATATTGAAATGTTCACCAAACTATGATTGATTGATTTTTAATGCCTTGTTCAAGGGTATTTCACTTGAAGGTGGTGTATTAAAACAACAACACAACACAACCAAAAAATGTGAAGTCTATGCTCTGTTAAGGTCTTGCTGGGCCCCTAGGACGATTTTGGGCAAAATGTTTTTTCAAAGCTTATTATGACAATGAA
>JAVFBY010253317.1:0-17319 GCA_034781015.1 Tonicella lineata | reverse complement strand
TTTCAACTTGCCACTTACCCCTCAAACACTTACTCCACCACCACACTTACCCCTTCCCCCTACCCCACTCCAACTTACTCATCCCCACGTGAATTAGGTCTGCAAAATCAATTTATGATGGAAAATATTTGGTGAAAAATATTGGCACTTAAGCTTTTCAAAAATATGTACATATGACATGCAAAACATTCTTTCTTTACATTTCTAAAATATGTTTGAGAAAAAACAGTAAACGGAATGTGCATGGAGTTACAAAGCTTAAGTGCATATTCTCTTGCTGAAGCTGTTTCGGGTATTTTCCACTGGCAAGCCTAAAGCAAATATATTTACTAACAACATTGGAGGCATGGTTACAATTATGGTAATCGCAGCTTGTTGTAAAATAATTCTGACATAGATTAACAACACGCATATTCTTTTCACAACTGATCTGGCCAGTTGGTCACAGTTCACTAAACACTTCACACAGCAGGCTTGTTTACTCTATATATATATCCCCGGTAGAGGCATGTCATATTTTCTTTCTCTGCATTTATAAAAATATATATATCGTCATTTCCATAAATTGTTAAGGACTTTATGACGCTAGTCAGTGGTAAAATTTTGACTTTGATTTTACCTGTCCAAATGCTTCTGTTCGCTTGATAATGCAAAAAGCTTGAAAAGAAATGCTTGGGAAAGTATTTTAGAACGTTTTTTTCCAAAATTTAAATTGTAAAACGCTTACCTCAAAGAGTATGGGTATCGGCTGGCGGAAGGAAAGGGATAGCATGGCCAACTACACTGAAAATAGTAGCTCACCAAGTGGCGGGTTTCTGTGTAATTTCGTGTTAAGTGACAAAATATTCAGACTTTGATGAATGCAAATGAAACTTGGGGAATTACAGGGCTGGTGATTGATATTTTAAGCTGCAATTCTGTCAATGGTGTACCTTTCCCATTTCACTTAACAACATGCTGAGACTTAATGCTAGGTTACCACTATCACGTTTCGCAGCACGATTGAAAACGTGGTCTTAATCGTGGAGTAATCGTGGTGATCCTATCAGATATTATTAGATCTTGAGGTCAGTCGTGGCAATCGTGATGATCAGAGGAAAGTTTTGGACTGTTATGCTAGGTTCCCACTGTTGTGCGATCCGTTACGAACACGACGATCTGCCATTCGTAGCTGATTCGTCTCTGAAATGTCTGGTTTGGATACGACATGGTGCGAGTTGATACGTTCTGATACGATTTGGTACACATCGATGCGATATTGTCACGATTGATCAATTTCAGGCGAAGCGATCTATCACGTTTGAGTCCACGCTTGGGTCTCGATGTGATACGAGAATCACTCTTGGAGTAACCGATTTGAGACGATCGGGTACATGCAGATACGTTCGGATACCTTTCGATACGTACATCACGAACCAATGCGGCTTGTTGTGATAGGATACCATTAGGGTCACCATGAGGATCGAGAGTGATCACGATTTGATCCACGACTGGGCCCCGACTGATATATACAGGCCGACTGACCATGGATTTCATTGTTTTTTAAAACTTATACAGAGTGAATGATGACGACTGGAGTGGAAAATGATCCCGATCACCAGGATTTTGAAGCACGATTCGATGCGATATGTCACGCTTTGTTACGACCCGATACGATCTGGTTTGATGATCACGATTGACAATAACTCGTGTTGATCGTAGACTTTTTTTTAACAGTCCAAAGCTTTCCTGCGATCATGACGATTGCCACGAGTGACCTCCAGATCTGATAAGATCTGATAGGAACACCACGATCACCCCACGAGTAAGACCACGTTTCCAATCGTACTGCGAATCGTGGTAGTGGGAACCTTAAAAGTCTACGATCAACACGATTAATTGTCAATCGTGATCATCGCATCAGATCGTATTTTTGTCGTAACAAAGCGCGACATATCACATCGAATCGTGCTTCCGAGATCATCTTCAACTCCAGTCGTCAGCATTCAATCTGTAGAAGTTAAAACACATTGAAATCCATGGTCAGTCGGCCTGTGTATATATCAGTCGGGACCCAAATCGTAGCTCAAATAATGATCACTCGCGATCCTCATGGTGACCACGTGACAGAACGCGTCGCCTGAAATTGACCAATCGTGACCATATCTTATCCAAGCCCACCAAATCGTATCAGAACTTATCGACTTGCACCATGTCGTATCCAAACCAGACGTTTCACAGAAATTCCACGATCAGCGACGAATGACAAATCGTCGTGTTCGTTACGGATCGTAAGCAGTGGGAACCTAGCATAACTTTGCTAATAGAAACATTGCGATTGGCCCCCTCCAATTAAGTCAATCGAAGTCGAAAGTCGCATGGCACATGAACGTCGGACAGAGTACCTTCCCACGTCTTTGGAACAGGTTTCAGCGATTCCAATCTGGAGGAGACCAGCCTTGAAGTGGAAAAACTCGCATTGCAACTGCAGCATAAGATCGCCACATCCCGGTCCACCAGATGCGTCACCGAACTAACACGGCAACGAACACAGGTGGGCAAGTACCTGATTTGAGACGGGTGCCTGCACAAACCATTCGGAACCGACTTCGAGAAGCTGGTTTACGGACGAGGAGGTCATACGTTGGCCCCGTTCTGCAACGCCAACATCAACGTTTACGTGTTCGCTGTACTCGAATGTTGGAGCTTGAGATGGTGGGGAGTATAATTTAGCGACGAGTCACGTTTCCTTTTACCGAGACAAGAGGGACGACAACGCGTATACAGGCGCCGCAATGAACGCTTTAACAAAAAGCTGCGTCACCCAAGTTAACATAATCGGCCGAGGCAGTGTCATGATGTGGGGAGCCATTTCCTACACAGGCAGAACTGAACTGGTGCTTGTACAAACAACCTGACAGCTGTACGATATCGAGATGAAAGTCTACAGATTTATAAGTTCGTCCTATTTTTTAAAATATGCTTTTTAATTTGATCTTGTGCTTTTTAACAGCGTAACAAAGGCTATATATAGACATAAAATTATACTTAAAGTGTTCTAAGCAAAAAATGTAAATGACGAGGCAGCTTTTTTTTAGTATAAGGTCTATTCTATTACATAAACTAATTTATTTAGTGGTATCGATATCGGACTCCGAGAAATAGGCTTCGAAAAATGCTGTGTTTTTTCCGTTTTCGAGATGTAATCAATTTGAAATAAATTAAGAAATAAAAATAAAATATGTAATAATATTTTTCCAAAACCTATACATATTTATTATCCTCGGAAACTAAGCTTTACAAAGATATATTGATAAATATGATTCTGATTGACAATCATTGTTATAATAACCTTTGAATTTTTGTTTTACTCAAAATCGACCTAGACCCTCAAAGGTTAATAAGTTACTGTAAACTTATGCCGAAACAAGTCCAATTCAAAGAAAACATATACAGCCATATACAAATGCCTATACAGTTCCGTTTTCTTTTTCACAGAAAGGACACACATTCAAGTGTTCTCCGAAATATGTCCACATATATATATATATAAATAAATCCTTGCTAAGTTCTGATTTTGTATCGACATACATGGACAGGAACACCGCCCCAAACAGTTGTATCCATCAGGCGACAGTAAAGGGCTGGTGGCGCATCAGACTGGGAGGACTTTAAAACCAATCGGTAAGGGGTATTGAATTGAATAGAATGTTTATTCACCATATATACATTATGTCACATTCTGGTTATAAACATCAATCGGCGGGAATAAAACCCTAAGGGGCTTGATATATCCCAATTTAAAATATATACATAGCAATTTATATTTTAGGTAGAATGTTCATTAATTAAGAAACGTATTGATAAAGAATTTTTCTTACTAATAACTGCTAATATCAAAGAAATCACATGTCTATATATATATATTTTATAATATCTATATATAAATATATTTATATTATGTACATACAATGATGACAGGCAATGTTGACAACATGTATATATACACACACACACACATATATGTGTTTATTTATGCAGAGTAAGAAAGTGTGACATGCCTCCAGTAGGGATCGAACCCGAGACATTTGGCTTACAGAACCAACACTCTACCGACTGAGCATATGCATATATATATAGTCAACATTCCATGTATAAGTTGACAGCATTTGAACAGTGTACAACTATATCAGTAGATATACATAAACTTTTACAAATGCAGAGAAAGAGAATTTGACAATCATCTATAAACAAACACATACATATAAATATGTCTGCATTTCCCAAAACACATATGCATTATTTGCAATGCCAACAAAAGCTTGTAACTTGATGAAATAATTAGATTTTGTAGATAAGGGCTTAGAGGTAAGTGTCCTTTGCTACTCATTTTGTCGAATGGTAGTTTATTTTATCATCTTTGATCTGGGTTCGAGTATATATCCAAATCGATTATTGGATCATTATTGACACGATATTTGTATGATTTAGTTGATAGGAACTGTATACGAAACTGTATGTCGTTATTAAGGGAAATCAATTCATCAGTTAGAACAGATATAAGTTTAGAAAATGTTTGCAGATTGAACCCTTTAGGGCAATAGTATACACGGCATTCACAGTTAAGCCCCGAATCGTCAGAAGTAAATGTCAGTCACCAAGACCACTCAGCAAACTGGCCTTGAAAAATTGTTTGATCTGTAAATGACGACAGTACTGTTAATATACCCATTTAAAATGGCTCTAGAATCTACACCCAAACGTCTTCGTGATCAAAAATATGACTCTAAATCCTTAAAAGAGTGTGTTAAAAAAAAGTCTCTTGATTTTTATCGTTACACAATTTCTGAAAAAGGAATGTCACCTGACCTAAATTAAGTCTCGGCAATTTGTGAATTGAAAAAAACCCCGACAAATGTCTCGGAGTTCAGACGTTTCCTGGGCATGACTAGTTATTGTTCTCGATTCCTACCAGGCTACTCAACAATATCAGCCCCACTACGTGAACTCATTCACACAAATGCAAAATAGGAATGGTCGGTATCATGCGAAGAAGCTTTCTCTAAACTGAAAGACATTATCGGCACAAACCATGGCATACTTCAATCCGCAACACACCGCAGAAGCGATAGCAGACTCTAGTCCCTTCGGTTTAGGTGCGATTCTCGCTTAACATCAATCACCTGACTTACCACCTAAAATTGTAGCCTACGCCTCTCATTCAACCACCTCAGTACAGCGACGTTATTCCCAAACCGAAAGAGAAGCATTAGCACTCGTATGGGCATGTGAACATTTAATCTCATTACAGACCACAAACCACTGGAGTTGATATTCAACAACCCTAAGTCAAAACCCTCTGATAGAATTGAAAGATGGGCACTGCGCTTACAGGATTATAACTTCAAAGTCATTAACGCCAAATACACAGATAATCTTGCCGATGTTATGCCCCGCCATCCTTCTTACAGTGAATCACTGAGGCCATCTAAACCCCCTCGCCAAGAACAATCATATGTCAATTTTGTGATCTTAAATGCTGCTGTCTGTGCCATTTGTCAAACGGAAATAGAAAATGCCACTAAACTAGACTCAACACTTCACTACAACTCATCATTAAAACTATCCGTGGCAACACATGCTATCAACTGAAAATGTGACTGGTCCTTATATCCAAAAAGACACTCTGGTGAATTTCTCTCAAATAAAACAAAACCTAACAGTGTCTGAAAATGACATTGTTCTACGTGGAAATCGAATCGTCATTCCAAAACTGTTACAGAAACGAGCTGTATAACTTGCTTATTAAGGACATTAAGGCCTTACTCGAACCAAACAGTTGATAAAAGAAAAGGTTTGGTTTCCGAACATTGACAAGCTAGTAGAGTCATAGGTATCAATGCGCTTGGCATGTTGAGCTAATGTATCAACGATCAACCCCGAACCTCTCCGCATAACTGATTCACCCGACCCATGGACCCAAGTCTCTATTGATTTTCTGTAGCCTATTTCCAGATGGACCTGTAGTTCTTGTGATAATCGACGATTATTTCCAATTCTCTGTGGTGGAAATTGAAAATCCACTTCGGCCAATACTGCTATTCCTGTCCTTTACAAGGTTTTATCTGAGTTTGGTATTCCACAAACTGTGAAAAGTGACAATTGTCCTCCTATTCAAAGCATTGAGTTCAGTAATTTTTCTAATTATCTTGGATTCCATCACGGAAAGGTAACCCCTATATGGCCTCAAGCTAATGGCGAGGTCGAACGGCCGATGCAACCTATAACTAAAGCCATACGTTCAGCAGTCGTAAACCTTGTAAACAAGAACTATTTGGGTTTTTAAGGAACAACAGAGTAACATCACATCCAACCGCTGGACACTCTCCCCTGAATTCTTTAACCGTCCAATTCGCATTTAGCTCCCTGAACCACTTAGAACCCCAAATTTAGGTGATTCTTCAGTGCGCAAGCGTGATAGTTCAAAGAAAAAAAAAACAAAAAAAATTATGCCGACCGACGCAGAAGAGCATATATTTTCGAATGTGATATTGGAGACTGGAGACAAAGTTATTGTACGACAACAGAAAATAAACAAATTAACTACTCCTTATGACCCCAAACCATATAAAGTGATAAAAATCAATAAATCTATAGTAACTGTTCAACGCAACAATCGTGTGATCACCCGGAACCGTTCTTTCTTCAAATATGTTTCTGTGCCCCTGGAACCTGGTTTTTCAGGGGAAGAGGATGAAGATAATGACATCCCCAATGTTACTTGCATTCCTACTCATATGCTTAATCGTACTCCTCCCAGAAGGTATCCTAATCGTGCAGAAAGACCAAGCAGATTCCTTATTGAAGAAATATGAATTACCATTCAAGTAAATTTTAAAGTAAAAGTAAAAAAGAACTGTGCAAGTGAGCAGTGCTCTTGTGACACTATTTTGAAATCAACACTTTTCATGTGTAAATTCAACAATTTAAGTTGATTGTTCAAACTAACGAAAATACTCCTCGTCTATTGCATAATAATCTAAAACTAATTTCTTAGTTAATATTCCAGCTTCTATCTAAAAAAAGAGAAGATGGTTTATAAAGGAATTCCAAATCAAATAGTATCGCAGTGGATCAATTTGTTTACAAGAATTGTTCCTGATTTTCCCTTGAAGTTTAGAACCTGGCCGAAATCTCAAATGCACAGAAAATTCTAACAAAGTGACTCCTAAGTCTGCATGACTTAAAAAAACTCCCAACTCCATCTCTAACTGTTAACTATCTTCTTATTGAAATTCACAAGTCTTTATAACGCCAAGTACACAAAAAAGCAGAACTAATTTGATTGGCCAAAGCTAAATTGCCAACATCCAACAATAATTATATAAGCCCATACATAAGGAAACGCGACATCACGTTACAACATATACACGAACTTGAATTTATATGAAATATAATGGTTTCAAGATGCCATTGTATGCGTAGTTCAGAGAAATTTAAATATAAATATTTCCACACTTCATAACAAACCCCACAAGACGATACTGTTTACATATTTTAAACATTTTTAAGCTAAACTGTGAAAGGAATTAAAGCGTAAATTTCCACCATCTCTGGGTAGCAAATATCACCTTTACATAAATCCCATAGACACCATTTCGTTATTTTCAAAAATTTCTTTGAAAGAGCTCATAAAGCCAGAAATTTGCTGGAAGTTATAGTTTTGTTTTGTTGTTCTTGCAATAAACAGGGACTATGCATAAACAAATTCTGTTAAATACAAATGATTTTGGCAGTCTAGAGCGCTTTGCGATAAACTACAACGAAAGGAAACGTTACATTATATATTCCAGGTGATAAATTGGGTACTTATATTGTTTAAAAGAAAGGTCTTGTCTGCAATAACTTGTATGTCTGCATACTCGTCACTAATAGTTGTATTCATGCATGTAATTTATTTTACCCGTACAATTGTGTGAAACGCATAATCAAGGCTTAAATATTGAGTGTAACGACACTAAGCAGACCCTTTATTTAAATAAATAGGTCTCTGCATTCTGTAACACTGATATATAGGCCTATAGTACAGCCACGTGACCTAAAATGTCACTAAACAGACAATGGCAGTTGCCAGCAAAGCGAAAGGCAAAAATCGTTTTCCTGGCTAAAGGATTGATAAAACTATAAATGATTCTTTCAACGGTATATTTGAGTATTTGAAAGGGTCATTGCAGTCAGGACCATCCTATTAAGCTATTATCTCGTATAGCGATAAGTGGGGCTTAAAGATTTTATCGCGGCGCCATTTGGCGGCTTTCACAATATAGCAGTTTTTAAAATGCAGGCACTCGCATAGAAACAGCTTGGCTGGTTACTTAAAAATTCCTTTAATTTACAGAATTCACAGAATCACTTAAGGGGTATACTGTACAGTTACGTAAGAAAATGGGTAATACACATGCACATAACAACAAGGTACTAGAGACATTACAACTTGGAGACATCGTGATGTTCTACAGAATATGGTATTTCCATTTTGCTATATATTCAGGTAAGTCTGGCCTTATATGTTATCAACACATTAATGTGAAAATATATATTACGTTTTAATTTAAAGAGGCTATACCTCGGAATGTAAAGCAAACATCGAATGAAAATATCACTGCCCTGAATGTGCGATGTAACGTATTGAAATAATAATGAAGTTTGTAAAATCTAAAAAGCGACCCACATTACGATTGCAAATTTATGCAGGCAAGCTTATGAAGCCTGTCTTATACGGAGGCGGTTCCGTAACTCGGATAACTCCGTTTGTAGATCATAGAGAAAATCGTGGGAAAATCCACCATAAATGGAATACCATCTGTCTGCTGTGACCATATAAGGAACAGTGGGTCTTCTTGAAGGAGTTTTCATGAGGAAGGCTTTCGCGAAAAGTCTTTGTGCATATCGAGAAAACTCCTCGAAATACCGCATTTTTACCTTTAACCTTCACAAATATTGTGAATCAATGTCACGAGAAGGACAATTTGAATTTTTGCGACACTGTGATAAAACTTATACCAAAAATCTGAGGTATAGCCTCTTTAAAGCCAAATACAGAATTCTATGTAGATGACATTATTGAGAAATGTCATGTAAGTGTGTATGACATTGCATGCAAGATACTTGAAGTGTTTTCAGTCATGTTCCATGACCTGGACAGGAACGACCATGTACCAAGGTGGATCATGAAGAGCTTGCACAAGATAAGTTTCGTGACCAAGTGGTAAGTACTGTCAAATTGTTCTGACAATATACATGTCTGGGGCCGATTTCACCATGCAATTTCTGACTTACAAAAATCACTAAGTTTTTAATTATGGAATTGGATATTTTGGAATTCATTTTTTTATTTCATTTAACCAAAAAGTTAAATCAAATCCAAAACACCTGAAATAATCAAGATAAGCATATAATATCAGTTAGGTAATATTTTGACACTATGTCAGAAATTGGTTTCTGGAATAGGCCTGTACCCATTCCCAGTACGGCACTATTTGCACAGTTTTGTTAAACCATCAAATCTCAAAACTTACTTAAGTTATTCATCAAACTTATACATTATATCGATCACCAGGTTAGGTAGATGTGCCATTTACTTGTTTAATCAACCCATCACCTTAATAGTTACGCCCTTCAGCCTTGAGGGCTGGGATGGAATTAAAAGGCTAAACCCAGTACTGCATCTTTTTGTTGACACTAAATATCTAACTAGCTCGTGGATTGTTGGGCGGAAGCTTTCTGATGCCTTGGTGCTTTCGGACTAAAGGGGCATCAGAAAGTAGTGTTTTTTTGTGGTGTCATTTTTACTTTTTTTCCCCCTTTTTATGTCTAGTCTTTTATGTTGCGGGTAACGTGAACGGTGGTTTCCTCCAGCCATGGGGCTGGCACGCCGTCATATAAAGATGTATATTGTTTTTAAAAAATATAAGTCTTAGAAGTGAACAAATTTACAATTCTGGCATGTCAGCTGTTATATAAAATAAGATTGAATATGATCATTTTCAGTATCAGTAGACAGAGCTGGAAATACTAGTATATACTGGGGTATTGAAATGATTTCGATTGAAATACAAACTGAATAGCATCATGGCAGTGCACAGCCCAAATATATTAGACTTATTTTCGAATTTTTTTCAAGTTCAATACGTATTTTTTTCGAAGAAAGAAAACACCCAAAGCAGCCGTTGACTAAATTGATTACAAATCTCTGAATAATTGTTTGTATACCAGTACTTATTTATTATAGTGTTCATATATGTATTTTTTTCTTTTGTTTTCAGCTATATGACATTGTATTGCTAGTAATTGTAAATGGTGTAACACAGCCTTAACCATTGCCCGGCTTAACCCCCTACATATAGACAACTGCAACTCGCAGTGTTTATTGTTAAAGCTATTTTGCAAGCAGCATAGCCTGTTAATATCTATGTACCTATCTGACCAAGATGTTAAACATGTTTACTTATCAAGAAGCAAAATAGGAAGCACAGTGAACTTTAAAATTGTATTAGGTTTTGACTTACGTACACATGATGGACAAGTCATCACCAATTGTACACATGCATTGTACATTTTCTATTCAACTGATTTCTGAATAGCTATGTTTATGGATGAAGTGTTTTATTGAATTAATTATAATTAAGTTGTCTATTCATAATTTGTAGGTTGAACATTAATTGGTTCTGTGCTTAATTATGCTATCAGGGGAGGCGTAAGTATAATAAAAAAGAAAATGTGTTAATGTCCAAAGTCAGGATTTAAATATAGGCCATACGCTGTTCACTGTAAGACGCTTAGAATTGGAATTTCGCAGCCACATAACGGCATCAAAAAATATTTTACAGGAACAATCATGATATCATAACTGAACTGTAAAAAAATGTCATCAAACAAGATGGCACAAGTGCCCTTATTTATTTCTCATTTCCGCACAGCTACATTATGCGTGTCTATTAAGTAGGTCACGTTTATAAAGCTGTGTAAAATTAAAATTTTAATGAAGATTGATTACGATGCTTTGAGTTTATACTCAAGTGCAAGTGACTAACTAAAATATTTGCCGTCAAGATTTTGCAACCAAAGTGGATTCGTGGACTAGATTAGCACTAGGCCTACCATTATGTTTTATTCGGATAAGCTAAATATTTTAATGTAATTTTGATAACTTTTTATTAAGAGGAATCAAGCAGCCATAACAGCAAGTGTAAATGACCAGTGAAAAAGTTTTATTCGACGTGATATAAAACGGTCATTATTGGAATAGAATGAAATTGCCTTGGATATTTGCTATATTTGTACCATATATCCATGTGGTATAATGAAATAATTACTTAAAACTAAACTAATACATTTTGCTTGTCAATCAATCAATTGATTGCTTGGTGTTAATGCTCAGGGATATTTTACCTATATGACGGTGCGCTAGCCCAATATGTGAAAGAAACTCCCGTAGACTTCACCAGCAATATCAATGACAGGGAAGAAAAATCCCACCAAATCGCCTTTCAGGTGCTCCTTAGCTTCAGTGTAGAGCAACAGCGCATTATGAAGCCACACATTATCGATTGATTGACGCCGTGCTCAGGGATATTTCACCTAAATGACCGCGTACCAGCCCAATTAGTGGAGGAAGCCACCGTTCACATCACTGGCAACATAAAACAACAGATAGAAAAGGGGGGGGGGAGAAAAAAAATCTACTTCCTGACGCCCCTATAACTCCGAGAAAATAAGGGCACCAGGAAACTCGAACCCGAAACGTTTGGCTTATAGGGCCAAAACTCAACCGACTATACTATATAGACGTGGATAAAGCGATCTCAATGTTCACCAAAGTAAAGGCTGTATTTCTTATTCTATATATATATTTGAGAAAGTGAATCGCGCTGACACAGGGAAGTCAAAAATGACAAATCATCATGTTCTTTATTAACTCTCGGAGTGTTACGATGCAAGATCGTGAACTAAGAGTGACAACATCAAGACACAGCAAGTTTGAAAAGACACATATATAATTAACACAATAGTGAAACAATACAAGAAAAGGGATATGTTTTCCAGTAAAATAATTTCCAGTAAAAAGATTATTGCTTAAGCTTGCCAATTAAAGTTAATGTTTATCAAAAGTAAATGTTGCTGACCACAGAATATACCTGTCCTGCGAGTGAGCACAACACAGTTAACAGTACGCCGTCTCGTCCATTAAGAGTTCCGCGAAATTACCATCGTGTAGTGGATTGCCACCGTAGATTACCACCGTGGAGTGTATTGCCGCCGTAGAACAGACCGCCGGTGTAGGGTAGACCTGGTGTAGGGTAGACCTGGTGTAGGGTAGACCTGGTATTAAGATAGACTTCTTACTGTAGGATATACCTATACAGTATAACTTGCCGATATTCTTGACATATGCCACTCTGTCCAAGCATGAGTAACAACTCCCCTCTCGGCTCAACACAGCACATCACTATATGGAGAAACTGGTCGATTCATATTCAAATCGCTATTCACAGTTAAATAATCCCTGCACACCGAGTAGTCAACACACACTCATATTCAAATATTGTAATCGCTGGTCAGCTATCTAACAGTCTATTACCATAAAGTCACTAAACGCGTTGGTCAGCTGTAGAATACAGCATTGTATGGACTATTATATTCCACTACCGTAAAGTCCATAAACAGTGGTCAGCTGTTTAAATAAAGCGAGCAAATGGCATATCATTATTACTGGTCAACTGGCATCAATTATATTGTTTATAAACACTGGCAATACACTTAACTGGAAAAACCATATTCCTGACATTACTCCCCCTATTATTACATGGACATCTGGTAACATGTGTACATATTACATAACATTTATCATTACATAATATTTATTACATAATATTCATCATTATCATTTAGACTCTAGACAAGTAGTCGGCATTAACATTAGTTTACCACTGATATATTTTCACTCAAAATCATATTCTTGGAGCAGGAGACTCCACCGTAATAGTTTCTGGTTATTTGACTTCACCCTGTACAACCCCTGGAGTGGCGCATGATCAGAGAACACAACAAAATGTTTCCCTATCAAATAGACTGACAAACTTTGTATTGCCCACACTATGGCATAACATTCTTTCTCAATTGTGGAGTAAGATTTCTCCCTGGGTAAAAGCTTTTTGCTGAGAAAGATTACGGGATGACATCCGCATATTCTTGCATCAATATTGCAGCAAACCCTATGTGACTAGCCTCACAATGAACGACAAATGGTTTTGAAAAATCTGGTGTTTTTAAAACTGGAGCGTTAACTAAACACTGTTTGTGGTCATTGGGTGCCTTCTCGTGTTCCTCGTTCCACTTTAACTTGTTAGGTAACTTCTTTGATGTCAAATCAGTTAATTGGTGTAGCGAGTTCAAGGAAGTTTACTATGCAAGCTCTATAGTAGTTTAACATACCCAGAATTGATCTAAGTTGTTTCTTGGTTTTTGGGACTGGGGAACCTACAATACTATTAACATTTTCATGGATTGATTGTACCCAACCCTGACCAATGATATGACCGAGATACTCAAGTTTTGTTTCTCCAAATTGACGTTTACTTGGCTTTGTGGTTAAACCCGCAGTCTGTAGAGCTTTTAATACGAAACGTAAGTGTTGTACATGATCTGACCGAGATACACTCCATATCACGATATCATCTATGTATGCATCTGAGTTCATCTCATGTCCTTTTAACACTTTTTGAACTAGCCTCACGAAAGTAGCCGGTGCTGTTTTCATACCAAGAGGCATTACAATGAAATTATACTGAGCATTAGCAGTTACAAAAGCCCTTTTATCTCGGGTTTCTTGGTTTAAGGGTATTTCCCAATATCCTTTTGTTAAATCAATTTTACTCAAATATTTAGCATCTCCTAATTTGCTATGAATTCCACATATCTTTGGCATAGGTACCGGGTCAAACTGTGTCACTTGATTTAAAGCTCTATAGTCAACAAAAATACGAAGACTGTTGTCTGGTTCCTTTACAACTTTACAACTATAGGCGACGCCCAATGACTGACGGAAGGCTCAATTATTCCTGCCTCTAACATGTCATTAATTTCTGAATCAATTTTATCCCAATGGCATATGGGATAGGAAACGGCTTTTTGAATAAAAGTTTATCATTCGTGGTCTCAAATGAATGCTTAATGAGCGAATTTTTACCCGGCATGTCTGTAAAGTTATCTTTGAGTTCTTCACACACCTGTCTTAACTCATTACATTTATCTCCATCAAAGTCAACAGAAATATTTACGTCACGAAAATTTTCCTTTTGTTTCTTAAATTGTTCTGCTAATAATATTAGGTCCAGTGAATCATTTGAATTACAATCATTTTCACTTTCAGAAACTAACATGCTGCAATTAACTTTACTAGCATCAGTTCGTTTCACAGGCTTTCAATCATACCATAACTTGAGCATGTTGATATGCATCACTTTATGCTTGTGTGGTGCCATTTCAATCCTATAATCATCTAGCTTTGCTATATATGTCTTTGAATTTATCTCTTATATTCACAATGTAACGCAGTAGGCTACAGAAGCCGGTCCATCATAATTATTTAGGTTCTATCCAACTATCCCTCAAGGAAGACATAGGGCCTTTAACATGAGGACCATACATTAGTTCAAAGGGAGAGAACCATAGTGTTTCGTGAGGAACTTCCCTATAGGCAAATAGTACAAACGGAAGATATCTGTCCCATTCGTTAGGCTGATCATTAGCAAAACATTTTAGCATTTGTTTTAGTGTACCATTTAATTTTTCAACTAATCCATTGGCCATTGGATGATAGGCAGTAATAAAGAGTTGTTTGACCTGAAGTAATCTACATAACTCTGCTATCAAACGTGATTTGAAATTTGTACTCTGATCTGTGAAAATTTCGCCAGGAATACCTACACGAGAAATTATACCCAATAAAGCATCTGCTACAGTTTCTTCTTCCTGGTAGGGGAGAGCCACCGCTTCCGGATACCTTGTAGCATAATCAGTACAAGTCAAAATATATGTGTTACCACTTTTAGTTCTCGGCAAGGGGCCTACGATATCTAAAGCGATTCCTTGAAATGGCTCCTCGATAGGGCGAACAGATATCAGTGAAACTTTAGAAATTTTACCACGTGGAATTGAACTTTGACATTGAGGACACGATCTACAATATTCTGCCACGTCACGGAAAATTCCAGGCAGAAAGAAGTGGTTTAAAATTCTATCTTTTGTGTTCCTTATACCTAAATGGCCAGACATCGTGGGCCACAGACAGAATCATTTCTCTCCAACAAAGTGGTATTTTAAATTTCCTTATCCGTTCTAGAGTAACATTTTTATCCTGTTCTTTGATTACAGTGTCTTTATCACAAATATCCTGCAAATTTACATCTTTCAAGAAAGGAATCTATTTAATTCTAAACTTGCCTTTGTTGTTATTGTTTTGTTCTTTTAACTTGTGTGACCTTGTTTGAACCGTTTGGTTTATTGTTGTGTTGGTTACGTTATAACAGGGTTAAGCTCATCATTGTAAACAATTTTGTCTTTTTATAAATGAACAACATAACCGATTACCAAATCCACAATAGGACTTTTTAGTACAACGACCAGAACCTTGCCTGTAACATGTGGTGTTTGAATATCAATCCAGGCTTCTGAAGCCGTGCTTTGGGTGCCTTCCGCAACGGTTACTGTACGAGTAGAACCTGTGTAATGAGTGTCTAACACTAAATGTTTAGCTACAAAAATTGTGGTGCTACCGGTGCCTCTTAAGACGTCCACATTTCTACCATTTACTTTGCCAGATTCTAATTTTACGTCCAACACCCGGGCCACATCAGACAGTGTCATAGTTTGTATAACTGCAGTGATATCATCATTATGGCCTTTGTCAATATATAGTTCATTCCTACTACCCTTCTATGGGGACACCTGGTTTTGAAATGATCTGGACTGTCACAGATAAAACAGACATCTTTTTATACTTTACATCAGATTTATAAGTTTCTTGATTCTTATCAGGTTTTCCGTAAGGATTTTCAGATTTATATGTCTCTTGATTCTGATCAGGTTTACTGTAAGAATTCTCAATTTTTAACGGTCGGCTTTTATATCGGCCATGCGCGTCTTGATAAGATTTCACTAGATTAACCAATTTTTCAACACTATCAGGTCGGTGTTTTTTTCACCCATATTTGAAGTTCGTTATAACAACAATCAGTTAATTGTTCTCTTTATAGCAAATCGTACAGTTGGCCTCCATCTACATTTATATTTTCAGCCTCACACCAGTGGTGGAGATAACCGTCAATTCGAACTTTAAACTGCCGAAATGTTTCAGATGGTTTTTGCCGCAAAAATCTCAACTTTTCCCTATATTTATCACTCGTTAGCTCATAACGTTTCAGTATTGCCTGTTTAATTGCTTTGTAGCTGTTACTATCTTCTTCATCTAAACGTGCAAAGGCTTCTAGAGCTTTACCCGTCAAAACAGGAATAAGTTTAACCGGCCAAGTATTCTCGGGCCATTTGTACACCACGGCTAACTTTTCAAACGACCGTAAGAAAACGTATATCTTGTCCCTCTACAAATTTAGGTAACGTTACCTTGTGTCTTGCAGCGCCATCTACATTTGTGTTTTCACTTTGAGATAAACCATATTCCCTACGTACTTCTATTTCTCTCAATTTAATTTCATGTTCAAGTTCAATTTGTTTTAAGGATACTCTAACCCTCAAAAAGATATTTTTACGATTCGCAGTTTTGCTTCAAATCTACTGTGAATTTTGCAACTCATGTAGATATATTCTGAATTATCTTTCTCTGCAGAACAATAATAAGCAAACTATTTTTTTCTGAGGCTTACGAAAAATATATATTTCATAAAATGTTTTTCAAATTACTACTTCTTTTACACCATTTACGTAAATTGTTCAATTTTACATCAACTTATAGTACATTATTTGAACCAAAAATCGGTCATTCATTTTTTTCTTGTTTGTCTTAGTTTTTTGCAATAACGCTAAATTTAAAAAAAGCAAATAAATGAGTCAAAATAGTGGAAATTTCAACTTCTTATAATTTTTTCTCAAAAAAACAAACATATATTAAAAATCTAAATGACCGATTTTTAGTTCCATATGTTGACATGAAGTGTGCAAAAAATTAGCACTCTAGGTATAATATCAACAGAGAAGTAGGCATTTCCCTACGTACTGTACTGCGAAAAATGAAAGCAGAGAAATCAGGCAAAATGTATTTCT